>JALLPE010000672.1:0-15528 GCA_036940025.1 Conticribra weissflogii | reverse complement strand
TTCCTTTGTGAAAGTATTTTATTTTAATTAGAACCCAAAAAAGTAGGTGGGAACCTCACTTTTTTGCTTCGCTCAAGATAGACGATAATTGAAATTCAATTGGTCCGATTCGTGCCATCACTTGTCAATTGATAGTTTTTTTGCATGATTGAGGGAGTCCACCGTCTGTCTGGCAGAGACGGACGACGAGGAAAAAACGACCAGCCCAGGATTTGTATTTTTACTGTCTCATGTAGTCTGGTCATCTGTAGATAGTCTTTTCAGCCTGCAGTCAAAGTGGCTTTTTTTACCATAATATATTTTTTATTTCTACTAGCACGAAGATAGAGCCCGGGGCTCTTAATGGGAACCCTAAAAGGCTTCTCTGATCGGGCTTCGCATAGTCACGATCAAAAACAAAAACACGTCAAAATGCTCATGAACGGTATTTTTGTAAGTATAATATATATGTGATAAAATATTTAATAAACACGTTTTAGTATGACTTTTTCTGTAACATGTTTTGATGAATACAATGCTTTATGATCTTGACAAAATGTGCTAACATACATCATAGATAGATAGAACGTAACATGAATATTACTTTTATTAGTATTGTACATTACAATTTTCAATCCCACTCTATCGATCACCGAACTCACTCTGTAGCAAATCTGTCTCATAAAAACAGTATGTTACATGGTACGATTAACTACGACGAATCAGTCCAATGATATGTATAATAATATTATTATTATTATGACACGCTCTAAAACTATATATATTATATTATAATATTATCATCTATTTCTCCCGTCGTTCTGTTTGGGAAGACTGCCTACAAAAAATCATATCCTTGAAAAACTAATACGCGAGATTCTGAAATTACTGAAGCAATTTGACAATCATATCGCTTGGATTAGAACATCGAGGTAAAGAATAAGTAGTAAGATTTTATGAATTGAAGAGAATAATGCCTGCTTTTGTTTACCGACTTCAATTCGTTGCCGACAATGGATCGTACATACCTAAAATTTTCCGCTATGGCCAGCTTTGTAAACATAACATCTTCGTATTCAAATTTTTTCTCACTTATTTCTTCCTCGTTAATCTAACAATGAAAAGCTTCTAAAATGAGCGAGGAAGATGAATTCAGCCGAAAACAAATATGGGGAACTCTCCTTGAAAAATTGGAAGCTAAGTTCGAGGAAGATGAAGATGAGGATGATTACGATTATTCTTCGGCAATATACTCTCCACGCTCCTCTGAATTCGAAAGAGAGAATGATGTTTCAAAAGGGCAAGCATCTGAAGTCCAAATGAATCCTCCTCGAGAAGACTCAGCAACATCTCCTGATGATGGCGGTAGCTTATCCGAGGCATCTTTTACTTGCATCAACGAAGTAATATCGGCCTTCCAGCCCTGCATTCCTCCAGAAAGCAATAGCAAAGAAAATAGCAGAACGGAAAAAAAATGCTTTCTTCCAATATGGCACATCATTAAAGAGTCGTCGAGTAAGAACTTGATGGATTTCGTTGATGGTGATGTTCTGCAGATCCCAATGCAAAAGTCTCCATTGATTGGGTGGATTGATTGGAATTTCAGACAGACAGGTGGAAAACATGATAAAGAATATCTCGAAAAGGCAGCTTGTGTGGCATTTTCACTTGCAAAAAATATGTGTCAACTTTCAAAATCTAATTCCAACAGGCTTTTCTGTGTGACAAAGATTGAAGTTGGTAACATTGTGTTCACAAACAAAGCGAATCTAGAGGTAGATTTTCTATCTTGCCCCATTGAAAATGGCGATGAAGAGATTGTAGATGAGGTTGAAATACAAAGGAATTACAACGAAATGATGTTTGCTGTGGGGCGATTATTTCATCATCTATTCACCGGACACCCACTTCCACATCAAAAGGGGTTCAATTCGTTAGCGGAGAATTGGTTTTCAACATCGTCATCTGTTTCGGCTGCGTTAGAAATATCCGATCGCAATGGCAATGGCCTAAATTGCCAAAGACGTACAACTCCGCATAAGCTACGAAGGCTGCTTCATCTTGAAAAACAAAAAGACACATATATGAAACTTCAACAATTGGGATTGCCCAATTCCGTGTGCAGGCTGGTAGTTGATATGTTAGAAAGCAGGTGCATGGAGACAGATCTGTTCACTCGTGATCGGCCAGTACTTTTGATGTCAGACATTGAGTCTGATCTTTTGCAAATGGTCGAAAATCCGAATTCGTTCCTTCACGATTCTCTCGAGATGAAGTTAGAGCCAAACTTTGGAAACAAATTGTATTGCAGAGATAGCGAGATCAAAAAAGCCATAGATCTCTCTGACAAGGTTTCTTTATTTGTCGGTGTTGAGAATTCATCCTTCTTGGGTATTAAGGGTTATGCTGGTCAAGGGAAGAGTCGTCTAGCTCTTGAGCTATGCTCAATTTTAGAGAAAAAGGGTTGGCTCTCTCTCCATGGGAAGTTTGAGCAAACTATTCGCCCACGACCACTTTCAACCATCACAACGGCATTTGATCAGTTTTTCGCTCGAATATCATATGACTCGTCTGCTACGAACGAGATGAAAGAGCTAATTCTCGGTACTATTGACGAAGAAAGCATTGGAGTTCTTTATCAACTTATACCGCAGTTGGAAATTATCGTGCCTCCTAAAAAGAGTGTAAATGGCAACGATTGTAGTGATATTCTTAGGTACTCGGGAGATGCTACAAACATTCATTGTCGACTGTATCATGTTTTTTCATTGCTTGTAAAAGCAATTTCTAAAAAGAACCCGGTATTATTATCGATGGACGATTTGCAATGGGGCGATTCGGCATCGCTAGATTTGTTACGAGCGTTGATGGAAGGAGCAGCAGAAGATGTCAAAGGCTCTTGTTCGTTCGTGCTTTTCGTGGGCACCTACAGAGATTGTGATCGTTCTGGCAATACGATCAATTTTCTCAATCAAATCAAACAATGCCCTGATATTGCTTTCAATGAGATTTCATTAGGTGGCCTGTCAAGAGAGGGTGTTAATACATTGATATCCGACTGCCTAAGTTTGCCACGTCGACTGACCCGAGATTTAGCAGAATCTGTGTATGACAAAACAACTGGTAATCCATTTTTCATTAAGGCCTTCATCCATGACTTGATGGCGGAAAAACTCCTTTGTTTCAATCTTTCTTCGCGCCAATGGGAGTGGGATGAAGAAGCCATTGCGAACAGAACGATTTCCGATGGCGTAGCTGAATTATTGGCACGGAGGCTTCATCGATTGCCAAAGCAAGTACTGTCATCCTTACGCCTGATGTCCTGTTTTGGATCGCGTGTCACTTTTGATGTATTATCTCGCGTAAAACATTCATGTGGTATCGAAGATATCATAGCGAGTTTAGACGAGGCGACTAACGAGGGGCTTGTCAAAAAAATGCGCAAATCATTTGTCTTTGTGCATGACATCATTCTCGAATCTATCCGTAATGGCATCAAGTTCGACGATCAAATTAGTATGTCAAAGAAGCTGATCAACGACTTATTAGCAGCTCTAGATGGACAAAATGATAAGGATCCAACAATATTCATTATTGTTGACTTGATCAACCGGGTTGGCCGTAAAGGAACCACGAGTGTACAAAAACGAGAGCAATTTGCGAAGCTATACCTAAAAGCTGCTGAATTGTCTATCAACACTCCCGACTTTGCTTCTGCTGCTATGTATATAGATTCCGGGATTTCATACCTCTCAGATGACAACTGGACAACTAACTATTCAGTCAGTTTGGCTCTTTTCAAGAGTGCAGCACTTGTTCATTGGGCGCAAGGAGAAACTACTTTGATGAAAATGAAGATTGACGAAGTTCTGAAACACGCCATCTCGTTTGACGATAAAATTGATTCGTTATACGTGCTAATGAACTCTCTGGGAATGAATGGCTTTTCTGACGAGTCCATTGAGCGAGGGTTCCACGTATTGAGATATCTGGGGGAATTATTCCCACAGTCTCCTGATTATCATCTCATCATCAACGAGCTCAATGATGCCAAACGTTTCTTGTGGGAAAGACTATCAAACACTACTCTAAGTGATATTCCAAAAATGGAAGATCCTCAAAAGATTCGAGCTATGGTATGAAGTTTTGAGATTCAATTTTACATCTCGTGTATTCAAGGTTTTCATTGTTTAATTTTCAACTAACATTTTCCGCCCACTATTTCCAGAGTTTCATGCATGAAATGCTGCGTCTAAGCTATCAACAAAAGTCCGGGTTTTATCCTCTCATTGCATGCCGCATGGTAAAATTATCCTTTTCACACGGGCTTTGCAAATACTCAGCGACCGGATTGGCAAGTGTGGCAGTTTCGCTATTGACAGTGTTTAAGGACTTTGATGGTAAGATGCGTGTATTGAACTATTTCATGGTTTGCTACGGGTCGACTGGTCTTACTCCGATTTGACCTTACAGAAGGACACAACCTCGCGAAAATATCTGAGAAAATGGTAAATTCGACATGCTGCTCAACGGAGAGATCTACAGTGCATATCGTGGTATTTGGGTTGATAAAAATTTGGAAAGAACCTATCCAAGCGTTGCTGCAACCAATGTTAGAGTCGTACGAGAGGTCCTTGCAGGTATGAACATGACTATTATCCTTCAACAATTTTCGAGAAATCAAATCTTGACCACTGAAATGATATTCCCACAGGCCGGAAACATCAGTCTCGCACTGTGTATTGCGAACCTTTACACTTACAGATCCTTTTACTCTGGATCAAATTTATCCACGTTGGGCAAAGAAATTAATGCATTCCTGCGCCAAATCGTGAGTCAGTTTGTTTCATTTATTCGTTGACAATGAAAACAATCACACTAATTCGATATCGGAATGGACATTTCATTTCCACTCAGTCTTTTTACAAGAGATCACTTCTCCTCGCCTCAATAATGCCAATTTCAAATGCTATGAGAAGCCTTACTGGCGGTCTGTATCATCCTTCCCGAAATAGCACGAAAGATTTCGAAAATGATGACGAGAATCTCAAGACGGCTTTGGAGCAAAACGAAATCACTGTCTGCGAAGGCATCATCGTCATCAAGCTAATGCACAGCGTGATCTTTCAGAATATTGACGACGTCGAAGGCATTGCGAGGAAGTATTTGGTCCTGCTCGAAGAATATGAGAAGACAACTACACAGTTTGTCAATATCTATCGCCATTTTTACGGTGGATTAGTAGCATTTCATTTCTATCGGAAGACTCGTGATCAATTCTGGATAGATCGAGGTCTGCTTGCCATCTCAATGATGGAAACTTGGGAGAATGAGTGTAAATGGAACTTCGAGAATAAACGTCTGTTATTGAAAGCAGAGGAAATTTTCTCGATCGGTGAAATTGACGATGCCTCTGGTCTCTATCGCAGAGCAATTTCGTCAGCACATGCGCATCGATTCATTCACGAAGAAGCCGTGGCGTGTGAGTTTGCTAGTACCTTTTTCATGGCGAATGGAAGTCGAGAGGAGTCTTTGGAGTTGTTGAAGCGTGCAATGGGATGCTATCAATCATGGGGTGCTTGTGAAAAAGCAAATGCTTTGTCAGTTCAAATCGAGGCCAATGACCAGAAAAAGTTATGATTCGGCTATTGTTTATGTTTGACACATTGTAACGTTCTGTAGATAATGGTTCTCTTTACGACTGGATCGAAGGGTCTAAACCGGAGATCTGATACCGTAAATGGTCGTGATTAGTTATCTCTGGACAATTCATCATTTCTTTAGATCATTTCTTCATTCACGTACTTGATTCAAACGAGTTAATGTTTTGGACCAGCCCAAAACCTGGCTGCCTTGTGCTTGAAGATATTTGCATCAGTATTTCATTTGTTCCCTTTTCGTCCTCAAAATATAATGACAACAATATGATTGTGTTAAGTGATTGTGCTTACGCTAAGTGTATTGGTAATATTAACATACCATTTATTTCTCAAGACACACAAGCAACTTCAATTAATTATATATCACGCGTCGACAACGAATAATCACATTGAAAAACATTATATGGTATCACCTCACCGGGTGTCTTTCCTATCTTCGAATCATTCTAGCTGTCTAGAATCTACATTGTAGTAGCAAGGAAATCACGATATGATATCCGACCACAGCAACAACTAGGAAATGAATCCAAGCTTGTGATTCCGAGCCACTTGATTTGGTAAGATCAATATTCAAAAACAGTTTTTGAGTATTGCTGTAAATTTTTAGTAAAGCCACCGTCGTAATTATTTGGAACAGTGTTAATTAAGGGCTGGGTTCTTGCCAAACTCATCGCAATGTTTTCCGCGACTACTCTGGGAAATGCATCAGTAGCAGTGAGATGAACGCATGACATTAAAGACAAAATTTGAGACTGGAAATTTTGATAAGTGAGATTGAAATAATCATAGGTAAATCCAATCAGTTACATATCAACCACTCCCTCATCTGAAGTCAATAAGTAGCAACAACTCCCTCGGGATTTGTGATGTTCCTAGAAGCCCCGGTACAACTCACCGCATTTTCCATAATTTGGACCAATGGGTTCCATGCTAAGTGCCCTTCTTCCCCCAAGTGTCAATCCATAACATCCCTATTTTGCCCGTTTTCCTCTGCTCTTCCCCTTTTTCTTCTTCCATAGCCACCACACTTGATCCCATCAGAAATAAAATCCTTCACGTGCCCAAAACATACACAGTACACCTTCCCAATCAAAAGAACACAGCCCCAACAATCCACCTACAAAATGACACAAGCACACCCCCCACCACCCCCCCTCCTCCTCTTATACCCCTCCAGATACTGCAACTGCTTCTCATTGATCGCCCCCCTCCGATTCCTCCGAATCATCATGACCGCTTCCACCGGATCCATTCGTTCGAATTCCACCAGGGCAATGGCCACGAGGACGGGGGCCCTTCCCAATCCGGCCACGCAGTGCACGGCAATGGTGTTTTGACCGGCATTCGTATTGGCACCGCCGCCGGATGCCCCGAAGAAGCGATCCTCCACCAAGCGCAGCCACCTGGCCAAGACCTCTTCGGGAGGGGAATGTCCGTCCTCGTAGGCCATCTCGTGCAGTTGGATCCCCGCTTTTTCGAGCTCGCTGCCCAAATAGGTCGGTTCGCACACCCTGACCACGTCGGTGACGTGGTTCCTGCGACATTCTTTGATGTACAAGTGGAGGTTGGATTGGCGGGGGGCGTCCATGATGAGGAAGCGGAGGTGGGGGGTGGTTATGAGGGTGGGTTTGGAGGAGATGGTGAGGGCGCCCGGAGGGGAGCTGTGGTTGTTGTTCGCTTGGTTGGCGCTGGCATTGGCAGAAGCACCGGCGTTGGCGTGGGTAGCCACATTGGCATTGACGTTGCTGGGCTGCTCGGATCCGAGGTGATCCTTCCAGCTGCTCTTCCTCTGAGCGCCGCCCGCCGTTGCGGCATTCGACCGCGTCATTACCGCATTCGCGGCACTCGAGTCAACCGTAGCCATGGTCGCAGCCATCGTCCATCGATGACGTGAGAGTTCTTGGAGGGGGGAAGGAGGGAGGATGACGAGGTGGAGGTTTCCATTCGAGGGGGGATCGGTCGGAACGCTGGGTTGGGTCCGAAGAGTTGACAATCGTTGGCGCTGCGGGTGAGTGGTTTGCCGGGCAAGATGCAGGATACGTGTTGGCGTTGCCGGCTGACGGGTTGTGGTTGGTAGATGGCTCTGATCGACTGACTTTGACCAAGTGAGTCGAAAGGGAGGTCGAATGCGAATGATGATGAGAAATTGTACTAGGTAATTAATTAGAACTTGCGTTCTGACTGATGATTTTATTCAAACGACACGCACTCTCTCAATCAAGATGACCAACTCGAATTCGAAAAGTTTCGTCGAATATAGTATATTATCTATTGAAGAGGAGAAGGTGATATCGGATTTGATTGTGTCGTGAAGGTTCGATGGTCTTAAAACAGATAGTTCATGGTAGTTGTCGTCGATGAGGAGTCGATGATAATTTTAATAAATAACGTTGAAAGCGTTGATTGTGTCATTAAAAACAATTCAAATTCAGTACTATATTATTATTTTGTTCGAAAGGATTTAGTAATTCTTACCATATTCCTTCCCAATTATTGTGCTCCAGCCTTTCTTTTTACAATAAAATATACTGAACCCGACGATACTCACCTTCCAACACACTGAGTTTAGATTTTTCTCAGGATTATGTTGCAACCGAAATTAAAGCGCGGGTATTATGATACACAATTTAAAGTTTATTAAACTGTATTATTATTATTTGTTTGATTTTACTGTGAAATTCAAGATTTCGGCTGTAGAAATCTAT
Organism: Conticribra weissflogii; assembly: GCA_036940025.1. Taxonomy (NCBI): domain Eukaryota; phylum Bacillariophyta; class Thalassiosirophyceae; order Thalassiosirales; family Thalassiosiraceae; genus Conticribra; species Conticribra weissflogii. The sequence goes on along the minus strand of JALLPE010000672.1, from coordinate 7,184 downwards.
ATAAAATAAAATTTCTCAATGCTCAAATAATTCCTATGTACAAACTTAAACGAACGCCCAAATAATAATTTATTCGGCCGAGCACAGAACGGTTGTTTGGAAGTAGAGCGATTCCATTAACAATCACAGACAAATCTTGGAAAGAAAAACAATCAGCAAAATTGTCCACATCCGAACGAAGACAATAAATTTCGATATGTATTTCTATTTTTGATATAAAAATTTGCTTTGTTTTTCAAATTTTCTTCAATGATAGACAGTGTAAAAAAGGTCATGTTTAGTCACCTCATTTGATCAATTTAACACAATGGTATTCTATTTTTCTTGTTTCTGCCTTTGTTGCTCCTGATATAGATTCCCTGAAATCATAACAAGAACAGTGATTCTGGAACACTGCAGATAAACCAAAGCATGTTTTCTCAAAAACACTTATTTCCTTGGTTTTGTCTAGTTTATGTGTTGTAGTTTGATGTGTACTTGACTATTCATATCAGCATTACTAAATCTAAAATTCATTCACTTTGGAGAATAGGTTTAAATAATCAGTCTTTAAGCAAATTTTCTGAGCACTGAGCTCTCACGTGGTATGTTGATAATTATCTACAGTAGCTTCACTGCCTCAAACAAGGAGTTAAGACAAGATAACTACAAGCTGTGAACCATGACCCAATCTTTTCCATCAAAATCTATCCTTCTCAATTATTTCAAGTGACCATTCCCCTTGATGCCACTTTTGGTTTACCTGTGGTGAGTTCATTTTGTTGTCTCAGTTTGATACTGGTGATTGGTGTATTTTGAAGTTGTCTCGCCTTTTGCAAGAATTGCATTGGTTTCAGCTAGTGGACACAACAATCCAACATTTCTTGAATGCTTGGCTAAATTGATTAATGAAATAAAAATCAAATCAATGCATTAAAATTCATAATACAACAATAATAATGATCCAGTTATTTCCATGACTAGTTTCTGAAGGTTGGCATGTCTTACAAAATGCATATACCTTGCAAAGGTACACTTTGTGACATTTGTTTTGATGCACTTTCTGCGATCTGAAACAAAGATGAAATGCACCTTTATGTTCACCTATCTCTTAGTTGGAAAGGCAATCATTATTTTTGCACTAACACCTCCAAATGTGATTACTTTTGTTGCGGATGAGGTGAGCAATTAAATTATAGCAATGGAAGAGAGTTAGAATTCAAAAGGTATTCTATAGAGGATCTGTCATTGGATTTGATATTTTTACATTTAGGAAATTTGTTTTTTTAAGCTGTAGGCATGTAAGTTCATCCTGTTGTGCAGTGCAGACTATAGTAGAATAGTATATTTTGGGGTTTTACAATATTATTCCTAACAGATCATACATGCTGGGTTTCATACAGGGTATAACTGCAAGGTTCTAACTGGGTCCACATCAAATTCTTTGACTCAGGGGGGGGGGGAAGTAGGGATGTCACATGCTTGAGAGGAAAAAGCTCAGACCTAATAGATAGCGTTCATATCGTAGTGGTCCAAAATATGTCATAAATAATGTGTCTCAGCTGTACATTGGGACCGCTTTCGTACAATTCAAAATCCGTTTCAACAAAAAATTAATAATATGGTTTTTTGGAATAACATTTCCAATATCTAACTACCATACAATTCCGAGTATTAGCTAGTACGATATTGCACAGGGGTTCTTCATCGTCGTCAGCATGAAAAAATGAAACAATGGGGGTAGGCAGACGGACGGGGATCAAGCTCTTAAGTTTGCTTTGAGATGATGATTGATCCCCAAAAAGTGTTTTTGAGACGTTAATGATGTGTCTCTCTTCATTCACTTTTGTGCTAAAAACGTAATAAATACTCTTGTTAAAATTCCTGTGGCAAATTAATCGCCGTAAAATTTTGTCACATCAATTCGCCGCAACCATGAATACCAAGGAGGAAGAGGTGCGTATGATAGACGCATCAGTCCATAGTTGAATTACATCGATTGCATCCACTGGGGCGTCCTGGGCAATGGGGTCCCTTGTGTATTCCGTGGCGGTCGACAGTATAAACGAATGTACATCTCGTTAACTCACATCATCTTGTATTGCCACGATCCTCCATTTGTCTTACCTCAATCTTCGCCTTGATACCATGAACAATAACTACGCCGCCAACCACATCCATCATACGACGATCTCCATCTGCAGCGCAAAAAAGGCTTCAAGAAAACAGTCGACGTCGACGAAGGCCGTCGCCGCCGCGAGGAAACCACCCTCCAAATCCGCAAAACCAAAAAAGATGTCCGCCTCGCCAAACGCCGCCAAATGCCCGCCTTCGCCTCCCCCGGCGACACCCCCGCCGGCCTCGCCGCCGCCTCCATGCTCGCCGCCGGAGGAGCCGCTCCCGGCGGCTACGGCGCCGGCATGGCCGTCGACCCCACCGCCGGTGTCACCGGAGCCACCGCCAACAAATTGGAAAACCTCCCCCAAATGGTCCAAGGCGTCATGGGCAACGACCCCGCCATCCAAACCGACTGCACCACCCAATTCCGCCGACTCTTGTCCATCGAGAAGAACCCCCCCATCCAGCAAGTCATCGAGAGCGGCGTCGTCCCCCGCTTCGTCGAATTCCTCCAACGCGACGACAACCCCGCCTTGCAATTCGAAGCGGCCTGGGCGCTCACCAACATCGCCTCCGGCACGAGCGAGCACACCAAGGTGGTCATGGAAGTGGGCGCCGTGCCCATCTTCGTTCGGCTCCTCTTGTCGCCCAACGACGACGTCCGCGAGCAAGCCGTCTGGGCCCTCGGAAACATCGCGGGGGATTCCCCCCCCTGTCGCGATCTGGTCTTGCAGGCCGGGGCGATGCAGCCTCTCCTCCAGCAGCTTCACCAGGGGAGCAAACTGTCCATGTTGAGGAACGCCACTTGGACCCTCAGCAACTTCTGCCGCGGGAAGCCACAGCCCGATTTCAACATGGTCAAGCCCTGTCTGGCCACCTTGTCGCAGCTCATCTTCAGCCCCGACGAAGAAGTCTTGACGGACGCGTGTTGGGCGCTCAGCTACCTCTCGGATGGACCCAACGAGAAGATCCAGGCCGTCATCGAGGCGGGAGTGTGTCGTCGTCTCGTGGAATTGCTTCTGAACCCCTCGCCGGCGGTGCAGACTCCGGCGCTTCGGACGGTGGGGAACATCGTCACGGGAGACGATCTCCAAACCCAGTTCATCATCAATAACAACGCCCTTCCCTGTCTGCTCGCCCTGCTTTCGAGTCCCAAGAAAGGGATTCGCAAAGAGGCCTGTTGGACCATTTCCAATATCACTGCCGGAAATAAGGATCAGATTCAGGCCGTGATCGATAACAATATCATTCCCCCCCTGATTCAGTTGTTGACTAATGCCGAGTTCGACATTCGGAAGGAGGCGGCGTGGGCGATTAGCAATGCCACCAGCGGCGGGAGTCCGGCCCAGATCAAGTTTTTGGTCACGCAGGGTTGCATTCGGCCATTGTGCGATTTGTTGACGGTGAATGATGCGAAGATCGTGACGATTGCTCTGGAGGGTTTGGAGAATGTGAGTGTTCGTTGCCTCGTTGTTAGAATTTGCATTGGTATGGTTGGGAAACCATTGTTCGGGGTCCAGTGAGGAATGTTTGTTTGGGGGTGTGGATCCGTTTTAGACTAGTCAGACCTAGGGTGACACAGATTGTTTTTTTTTCTGTTTTACTCTTGGATCATCTGCTCATATCCATTCCTTGCGTTTCGATTTCCATCAACAGATCCTCAAGGTAGGAGAAGAAGACTCCAAAACAACCGGCGCCCCCAACCAAATGTCCACCTACATCGCCGAAGCCGAAGGTCTCAACAAAATCGAAGACCTTCAACACCACACCAACAACGACATATACGAAAAGTGCGTCAAGATCCTCGAAACTTACTTCGGCGTGGACGACGAGGAAGAAATGACGGGCATGGCTCCCGAAGTCACCGATGGAGGAGCGCAATTTGCGTTTTCGGCGCCTCAGGGGATGGAAGATGCAAGTGGGGGGCCGCCTACCTTTGACTTTTCGGGAGGAAATTAATTGAGATTGTTCTGTCTCGTTGGTGGATTGAAATAGTTGGTTATTTGATTCCTCGCTGGCAAATGACGCGTAAAGAGGAAATAGAATGGCCTAGCGGTGGAAAGAATGCTTTGTTGGCGTCGTGGCTTGCCGAGCCGAAGGACGTTTCCAACATTGACCGCACAACGTATTGAGATTCTGTGAAAGTCTGAAATGACGACGCCGTCAATTCAACTCGCACACAACCTCACCTACTTCACTCTGCTCCAATATATGGCAGCCACCACGTCGTGCGTTGCACTTTTCGTACCCACTGTGGAAGTGGAAAAGACTCATATCCAATCCACATCCACGGCATGTATCGAAAAAGTCGTACGACTTTCCCTTCGGAAGGCAAGGAAAGAAATCTTCCTTGCTCTCTGACAGGATAGAAGCGCCTCACTACATTATGGACAGAGCATCCAACCGTCACTTTAACTGAGGGAAGTTTGGATGTGGCCTTTCGATGTGAACAATTTCACATTTGGAGCCCACATTTGTACATTTCTCGCTCAGCATTTCATCTCGGCTGGTTGCTGCGATGTTTTACCTAAGGTACTGCATTGTTCAGTCATGTGCTCCCATCTGGAACCCATAACGATATTAAGAAATATTTAAGAAAGTGAAATTCATCTGAACTGATTCATTTGGACTCATTCAATTTCTTTTAAGCAATGAGTGTCATGATACGATCTTCCTGTTGTAAGTTTTTCTTCCACACCAGTCGCTGTAACTTCAAAAAGAAGATGTTCACATTCTACGCTGAGTGTTACTTGAAGTAGAATATTATCACTACATCTCATCTTATACTGCATTTCTCCCCGTGCCGTGAAGATGTAGAAAATGCCGAAAAGAAATATACGAATCAGTAAAATGACATCATTGATCTATTATCATTTATACAGGACAGTGACGTCTAGTAATCTCCACCACCGCCATCTCCACCTCCAAACATGTCAATTCCACCTCCCATATCGGCCTCTTCTTCCTCAACTTCCTCAACCGCAGCCTCTTCCGCGGCACCACCGGCGTCTCCGCCTCCTCCGCCGCCAGATCCGGCAAAGGCACTGGGATCAGCGAGGTATTGCTTGTACACCTCCGCCTGGGCGAAGGTGTAAGAGTCGAGTTCGACGGTGACGGCAACACAGGCCTTGAACGCGTTCGCGATACTGTGAGTGACAGACGCTTGAGTGGGGTGGTTGAGCGCCAAGGACAGTTTCGAAATGGTGTTGAGGGCGGCAATAAATTTGGCAGCGAGGACCTCGTCCGTGATGTCCAAGACCTTGGCGTCAAATAGACTTCCGTTGTCGTACACGCTGCGGAGGACCATACCGTAGGTGAAGGGCTCAATATTCAATTTCTGAAGGAGAGCGGCCTCGGAAGCTGTGACTTTTTCTCCTTTGGTAATGAGGTGGGTGTCGTTGGTCATCTCGATTTGACCCTTGGTAATCTTGGTGGCAATTTGCAACGTTTGGAAAAAGGCCGTCTGACCGGGATCGCATCCAGTGGGACCCTTGGGCACGATGACATCGCAGGGGGCCACGGCTCCGACACGAGCAGGAGCGGGACGGACATTGGACTCCAATACTTGGCGAACATCTCCCAAATCTCCGTTGGTGAACACGAATCCAATGTTTCCACGGCATTGCTCCTCTAATTGCGCTACGGGAGAACCGGGGTTCTCCTCGACGTACTCGCGGATGCACTTTCTCATCATGGTGTTCTTTCCCATGAGAACCTCGGCACGGCCGCGGAGCTCGATACGGGTTTGTTGGAGTTGCATGGATCCGACGTTGTCGATTTCGACGACGAAGCACTTGCTGTAAGTGGACATGAGCGACTTCATGCGCTCGAAGTACTCGGTTTTGCGTTCGGTGGAGAGAGGCATCTTGGAATTATCTGGTTTCTAATGAATATTCGAGGGGGGAAAGCTGCAAAGAAACTTCGGACGCTGAAGTCTTAGGAGATCGTCAACAATTTAACCGAAGTTTGGATCAACAGCTCAACGAACCATCAACCTGCGAAAGCAAAATTGTATATTTGCAGAAAAGGTGTTGTTGAGTAGACCAGTCAGTATTTCAACATCACTCCATTCAGATAGAAACGTGATACGAAGGTGTATGGAATCTATCAAACGCTAACCCCGTTATCAGAAACCATGGGCAACAGGAACCATGGTGATGTCGACAGCATTACACCCTACCTATCTGAGAGATTTTTATGATAAAACCACGGTGTTTGTTGCAAACACATAAGGTCGCAAATCTCGTGCGGTGTGTGTACGCTTGCAGAGGTAGGTATCGTACCTAAGGAGAATTGATTATTACTACCTACATACATCAATTATTATACAGAACCATAAAAATGTAGGGACGGCAAAAATAATTATGCATTCAATTAGGAAGTAAGTACCAAATCCGATGAAGAAAAAATTATAGTAACTCGTAATAATCTAATATGAAACTTCCACGTGGAAGATAATTTCTAAGTCAGTGTTAATACATAATTATGTATTTTGTTGATTGTATACGGCCTAAGTAGGCCGATGTAAATTACAATTTTTCTCGTGGTAAAATCAACTCAAGTCACTTCAATCAAACAAGAATAATGCTATGGTAATAATCCTGTAAAGCACTCTACTACTAATAGAAAAAATGTGAAAGCAGGTTAAGAACCACATGAAAGAGTTGAGATACAATAATCAATGAAGCTGGTAATTTTGTCAGCTGACCAATGTGTGATTTTAACACTCCAGGCAGTTTGCTGCCAGGACCTGAACAAGAAGCCCTCACAATCATATCATGGTGGCAATATTTTTCATGATGCTGCTACTGGTCTCATTTGGGATGAAAATCAAATATCTTAGTTGGAAATGTCCCGGACATGTCCTCAGGATGGGGACATGTCCTAAAGTCCCAGGGACAGAATCAGATGGCCGGCCATATTTTTTTCATTTTTTGCTAAGTCACGTGTCCGTTGTGTGTCCTCTGAGTAAGTCACGTGTCCGATACTCTAAAAAAACAAAGAAAAAGAGAATGCGAATCAACCAAATCTTCCAAATTTGTTTGGAGGATCAATTTGATTCCTCTGCACACATTTGACTTCCATAA
>JALLPE010000670.1:0-11973 GCA_036940025.1 Conticribra weissflogii | reverse complement strand
AGGAATGACGTCCGCTTGTTTTGGAATCGACGTCGTTTGAGTTTGTTGAAAAAGCAACAACACGAAGGCAATAACCAATTGCAACCTACTTGGAAAATTAGAAATTCGCGATATCTCCCCAAAGACACTCCTGAAAGGCGCTCCATGAAAAATGAAGGGCGAAGTTACTTTGGACCTGAATCAATCATTCCATACAAGATTTTACAACGCATTGAAAGGCGTGCTAACCTAGAAAGCATTAGAAAGAGGAGATTGATCACCGAGGATAAAATGCTTAGAGAGATCCTCTTGCCTCGAAATGAGCGAGGTGAGAAAGTTAATATGGTGATGGGGGAATGGAAGGAAGTTGAGTTTGACATGGATGGTTTGGTTCTTGGATGGGATGGAGGCGATATCGAAGGAAAGTAGTGAAGGATGGATCTGTTTCTACATCGAGTGGCATAGAGAGGGTCGAAGGGAGGTATTTTATTCCCAAGCATAAAGGGTGAGCTTCTCGAATGTTGATGAGAAGAGCGTGAATACCCACCGTAAATCTATGCGAAAAGGTGCAGGAAATGTCGCAACTCGAAATCGAGCCTTTGTTACGGTGGGATTCGCTAACAGTCGAAATGATTACAAATTTAAGTAAATTCAATTTTTTAGTGTAAAGATATCGAACGTGTGCATGCTACTAAGCCAGTCAGAGTCTTCAAGAGCACTCGAATGAAAGAGTGTATTGGTAAAAGTTGTTTTGCAATATTCAACCGACACACGATTATTTCAAACTCAGCAACACCAGACCTTTCATGATGTATGAAATTGACTTGCCAGTCCCCACTCCATGGCAACGCTGTTTACTTCGTCACAACAATTTGTCTTGGTCCAGACAAAGGTTCCTTCGCTCTGTGCACTGCATAGGCCTCATACACAGGGAAGTCACTCGCCCTATAAACCTGAATAAAGTAATTCAAACGCGTGCTCCCATCCTCTCCAATTGCCATTGCTTCCAAAGCCGTCTGAACATCGCCCTTCCCGGGTTCCTGAATAGAATCCAATCCTGGAAGTGATCCACCGACTACACGAATGGGAGCTCCTGCTTTTTGTGCCAAAGATACAATCGAAGAAGCAGCAGCATGGGCGTTGCGCTCTCCAGCTGTGAGGAGTTGCAGCGCTTCGGCTTTTTCACGGAGGGTTTTGGCCGCAGCGACAGCCTTACAGGCAGTAGAGAGTTCGGGGGTGACTTCGATAATTGCGCCGATGAGTGGTCCACCCTTCAAGGAGGGTGTGATGAGAGGATTGGCCTTTTTAACGGAGAATTCAAATGGATACCCGCCTGTTGGCACGTCCTCTTCAACGGTCTCTGGTTGCTTGGACATGTTGGAAACTATTTCAGGTGGGTTGAAGTAATCAAGATTGACTTTACTATCGTCGCCGGAAATGACAGCGGTGGTTTGAATACCGAATTTCTTCTTGAAGATCTCATATTGCTCAACATTGAAATTGGCATCAACTTTGGCCTGGTCGATGGGCGGTGAGCTAGGAGTGAATTGACTGAGATAGGCATCCATATTGGCACGGAAATGTTCGCGATCTTTTTCTTTTCCAATGAACTTGAGTTGCTCAGAGTCGACTGCAGCGGGAAGATCGTGGGGAAAATATTCGGCATAATCAAATAGATTCTTCTTGAAGTCTGAGAGGAATTTTTCAGAATCGAAGTCAGTGGAGGTGTACTCTTCTTCCCCATTCACAGTTAGTTCAACAAGTTCTCTAAAATTGGCTTTGCACAGGGCATATTCCTCAGCTACGGCGGTTCCCGGCTCTGCAGTCAATCCCTTGAGAATATCTACCATTTCATCATTTCCTGAGTGCTGTCCATCTACAACCGCCACAACTGCAATCCCAGAAGATGAAGCCAATTGCACTGCAGCCATACCCGCCGGACGACTTGCACCATAAACCAATAACGTCCCGGTATTAGCCTTGCTTGTCTCCGTAATTTCACGGAGAGCAGCAGCCCCCTCAGAAGCAGGGCGAAGCAACGCCAAGTACTCCAAAGGAATTGTCTGCGCAGCAGATGCACTAATCTCACCAAGACGTCCATGTACCACCGATCCACCGGGGCCGAACGCCGCGGAATCCATGACGGACACTTTGCCGTCGCCACTCAAATCGATTGCATGAGCCGAAGTCACGGGGTTCCGCTTGTAAGCCATGGGCTCTTCATCGGCTTCAAGAGGGTTTCCCAAGCCGTGAGGAGGGGGTTTGATGTGGTCCATACTGAAGTTGGGGGGGAGTTCCTCGAGCACCTCGCGGGGTCTCATGCCCATGCTTCGTAAGGTGTTTTTTGCCGCGATGGGGCGAGATCGAGAAAGGGCCCTTGCTAGGGCAGAGGAGGAGATGGTCAACATACTAACTTACTGATCGTGCGATTGAAAAAGAGATGATTTACGGGGAGAGAAAGACGCCGGCACAGTGATGATGGCATAGGCGGAATCACCGGTCATGGGCAACACAAAAACTAATGCAGCGTAAAGGAGAACCCACAACGGCAGGGGTATTGTACAGTAAAGTACCTACCTAGTTACCACGAAATGAATATATGAAATTATCATATTTACATCGTCAAATGTTCGCACAAAATTATAATTGGCGAAATGTCCAGAGAACATTCAATTTTATCTATTTGTTCTACTTATCCCATTAGAGTAATACTATTTAATATGTCGAAATATCACTGTTTTTACTTTGATATATTATATATAATATAGTATTGTTGATTGCGCATGCATGAAGTGTCTACCTAGTACGATAAGGTACCACTTTACAACCATATAGACAAACCAACCAGCCATGATGACAACGAGGATTAGATATCAGCCAACTATCACAGCAAAGCGGGTTCATATCATCGCACCAATAACCACATTAGCAATGGTTGCTTCCCTTTGCAACTCTTGGCCCCGGACTGCTGCATTTTCTTTCGTGCCGTCGTCGTCTGCAAGTCTGAAGCTGAAGTCAACCTCCCCCCGTTCGCCAATTTCATCGACGACGAGATCCTTCCGTAGAAGCACCATTACCATGATGCCGGAGGGACCGGAGGTGCGGACGTTGGTGGATCAGCTTCAGCCCGCTGTAGGCATGCGTCTTTTGGATATTCAATTTTTATCTGGTCGATATGTTCAGCATGGACGTCCAAAAGGATTCGAAGAGTTTGCCAAGACCATGACCTCCTTGAGAGCAACAGCACAAGAATTATCAACAAAAAATGACTCTGGCGGATATGGAGGCAGTAATCCTTCCGAAAAATCTGTGAATGGTTATGATGATAACGAAGAATCAGCAATCGCAAGTACTGATGTGATCACAAACTTGTCTTGCAAGGGAAAGTTCATCTACCTAACTCTGGATGATGGAACAAAGAATTCCTCCCATAAGTCAGCGGATTTCCAACGCAGCATCTGGATAACTCTTGGAATGTCGGGTCGATTTGTCAGCGAGGAAGAATTGAGAAAAATTATGAACAAACCACTAGCTTCGAATACGGAAAAGCAGCGGGTTGGGCCCCGATGGTACCTCGAGATTATGGACATGACAACCTTAAAGCGACGAAAGATTTACTACAGAGATGCGAGAAACTTTGGAACATTGAGATTTTCCCTGTCTTCAAAGGAGCTCGACGAAAAATTGGATAGTTTGGGTCCTGATATGCTTGATATTGAAAACACTACTGAAGATATATTTCTCAGTGCCATGGAAAATTCGAAACAGGATAGAAATATTTGCAAGTTTTTAATGGATCAAAAGGTGATTTTCGTTTCGCATTCATCTTAGCATCTATTGGTACGCCTAACCACATATTTGCTTGCTTGCTTGGGATTCTGCAGAAAATTTCCGGTGTAGGGTGAGCTGCTGGCTGAAGCGTTTATTGCAAAATTTGCGTTTGCGAACTTTCTAAAGTTACTGAGCTCATTGTGTATAACCTGCAAAGCAACTATATTCTCGCAGAAGGACTTTACAGATCTCGTATTGATCCTTTTGCAAGTTTGAACGAAATAAATTTGGAGCAAAGGCAAAGCCTTTTCAGAGAACTCCGGCAAGTCATAGTATCATCTTATAATTCAATGAGAGTCACAAAGCCAGCGTATCGAGACATCGTGGCTAATCGTGGTAGTGGTAGTTTTGAATTCCAGTTACAGTGTTATGGAAAGATATTATCACCGGCAAACAATCCTGTGGTGAAAGATGTGAATGGTCCTCATGGAAGAACGATTTGGTATGTTCCAGACGAGCAGCTGTTTATGCCATTGTCTGAACGAAAAGCGAAACGTAACGGAAGCGACACCGATGACGATGCCAGTGATGAAATAACATCTGATGGAAACTCTGATGACGAGTCATCATTATGTGACACACTTGCAAATCACCTCACTGATCCAGATTGGAAGAACACCTTAGCAAACCACATGGCTACAGAATCTTTTCAATATTTATTGGACAGGATTGAATCCGATTTACGATGTGGAGCAACAATATACCCCTCCTTCGAAGACGTTTTTTCTGCACTGAATCTTTGTCCATTGAAAGATGTCAAATGCGTGATTGTGGGACAGGATCCATACCATCAACCGGGCCAAGGCCATGGCCTGGCCTTCTCTGTCAGGAAGGGCGTGACTCCTCCTCCATCTCTGCGGAATATATTCAAGGAGGCCGCGGATGACGTCGGCATCATTACTCCAACTCATGGAAATTTAGAAAGCTGGGCAAGACAGGGAGTACTCTTGCTTAACACGGTACTGACTGTCCGCAAAGGCGAGGCCAACAGCCACGCGAAATTGGGTTGGGAAGATTTCACCGATGTAATTATCAATGCAATCAACGAGAGAAACGAATCGGTGGTATTTTTACTCTGGGGCTCTCCAGCAGCAAAGAAAGCCAGTTGTGTCGATGAAACAAAACATACGGTTATTCGAACGAGCCACCCAAGTCCACTAGGAGCAACCAAAACCAATTCACCTTTTCTTGGGTCAAGGTGTTTTAGCAGAGCAAACGAGGCTTTAGTGGCATCTGGAAAAGAGCCAATCGATTGGAATGTTAGATAGTAATAATGATAAATTGAGAATGAGTTCAAAATCGGCGTTGCGTGCGTTAATAAGGGGAGAAGTAAAACCTCTTTGAGGTAGTTGAAAGGTCAACGCGAGAGTAATACATCATAATATATTTATTCAACATAAAATATGAGGACAAAAAATAAAGCTACCTGCGGGCAAACGAAAGCCTAGGGAATCTCTTCTTTTTCATAGGAATGAAATTATCCGGGGAGAAACATTCTTCTTGCTAAAACTGCTCCCAAAAGAATCATACCCACCGAATTCTAAACCATTTACCATACCATTACTCATGATTGATGAATAGTACTACTTTTTGTCTAATGATGCATAGTTGGATAACAAAAAATAAAAAGTTAAAGTATGTCTCCGGTGATTGCCTCCAAAGAAATCGGTCTACACCCGATCTTTTCTATTCAATCATGAAGTTCAACATCATTACTTTTCATCTAACCAGCCGACAAATATCCTCCGTCATTTAAAAATTTCACCAATTGAGCTACGCACTCATCCACAGAATTTTTCTTGCTGTCCAAAACCACCTCGGGACTCTCCGGTTCTTCGAATGGAGCAGAGATGCCGGTAAAATTTTTAATTTCCCCGGAGCGTGCACGCTTGTACAACCCTTTCGGATCTCGTTCTTCGCAAGTCGAAACGTCTGCTTTGACATAGATTTCAATGAAATTCTTCGTTTTCGATTTTGATTGTTGCATCGAAGTCTCATTTGGACCCTTATCGCCACCGCCACCGCTTTCAATCGATCGTTGGTCGGTCTCATCCAAGAGAGCACGGACCTTATCCCGATCTTCCTTATAAGGACTCACGAACGCCGCCAGGACAATGATCCCAGCATCGGTGAACAAATTGCAAACTTCCCCAATCCGCCGAATATTCTCCTGTCGATCCCCGGGACCGAAACCCAGATCTTTATTCAAACCATGGCGGATGTTATCGCCGTCGAGGATGTAGGTGGTCTTTTTGTGATTTCGGACGAGCTCCCGTTCGAGAGCCGTGGCGATGGTGCTTTTTCCGGATCCGGAGAGGCCGGTGAACCAGAGGGTGACTCCGCGTTGGTCGAGGTGGCGTTCGCGGTCCGAGCGGGTGATGTGGCTGTGGTGCCAGGTTATGTTGGTTGCCATCGTGGTAAATTTTATCGTATCGGAGGTGAGGGAGATTCACAAATGTAATGATATCTCGCCCGAAACGGAAGAGCTAAGAGTGAACGGGAAGTTCGAGAATCGAATAATATTATATTATATTTTATTGTGCATGGAGGGGAGCAGGTCAGCGCAGTGGCAAATCCGGACTCGCCCTACTGCCTTGGGCTCGTTGTATATGTATTATTATTTTCGTCCCGTTGCACGGAATTGTACGGTAATATTATGATGTGTTTTAGTATTAATTATGATCACAATTATTTGTATTTTTTCGTATAATGTCTCAAAAGAACCCCGACGCTAAGGTAACACCCTTCCAAAAACGCGTCTACGATTTAGTGAGCACCATCCCCAAGGGATCCGTACGCACCTATGGATCCATCGCCAAAGAGTTGAACACATCCGCCAGAGCCGTGGGCGGAGCCATGGGGAAAAACCCCTTCCCTTCAGATCAAGTTCCCTGACATCGGGTGGTGGCCTCCGATAGATCCATTGGGGGGTTTTGCCACACGTGGGGAGAGGAATCAGACGATGTTCGGAGGAAGAAACGCATGCTGGAGGAGGAGGGGGTGGAGTTCGAGAGTAGTGATGGGGATGGACGATGGAAGATTCGGGAGATTTTTTTTATTGGCGAAGGCAAGCAATTAAGTGACGACTTGACTTCATCGAAACGACAAAAAACAGCGAATGGGAACCAAGTTGTCAAAGATGAAGTGACTACTTCTAATATCCTAGAAACAATCGAAGTCAATGCGACAATCCCTCAAAATGATATCAGCGAAGAAAAATTGAAACAAGAAATTCTATCGATTCTCGGGAAGCGAGCCCCAGGAAAGACATGCTGACCGAGTGAAATACCCCGCGCCATATCAAAACGGGGAGAACTTCCCTCTGGAATGGATTGGAGAAGTATCATGGAACCGACGAGGGCCGCAGCGCGCATTCTTGCGGAAGCCGATAAAATCGATGTGCTTCAAAAGGGTGCCGTTCTGGGGATTGATGAGGAATATCGCGGTCCAATCAGACTTCGTTTGTGTTTGATGAAAAAGTAACTGCGTCGATATTGATGATCTTGATCAAGATAAGCTTTGGAAATGGTCGGTTGAAATAATGTCGAATGACGAAGTTGGTGATTATGCAAATATGCGAGCATGGCCAATATTTGATGTGACAAATTCAACAGACTGCCTTCCATAGATTACAATATATTGTTCTGTTCAACCACAACGGCTTGAAATGTCCCTTGTTTGTTTTAGAGAGAATTATTATTATTTATGCAAGTAGTATCGTTGCAAATGTAATTACGGGAACATTTAATAGTGTAGAGTTTGTGTTCAACATATGAATGTGCCTTCAAAATTATAGTCAAATTCATTTGACTGGTTTTTTCATCCATCAATTCTTGGCACTGCTATGGTATCTCATCAAAAATGAGTCCAAATCATTCAAGATATGAATGGAAAAAATTGATAGAATTAAGCCTCACACGTGCATGAGGGACTGCAATCATGTGAGCTCTGGCTCATTTGGGGCTCTGTCGTGAATGATTCCAAAAGTCATCAGGGATATTACAATAAGTGAAAAGATGAGGAAATGAAGCCAATTTGAAACTTGGTTTGAGTTGTATGCTCATGACAAACATCAATGTATCTAGATTTTGATCAGTTTTCAAATTTCATAAGAAATATGAACTAAATTTTGCACAATATAATCACAGGCATCATCAACAACACTAAAATCGATTTGCTCACCTCACAAATTCTAAAAATTTGTCAAAACTGTTGACAGTGTTCTTTGTTCTTCTTGATTGATATATAAATAAATCATGATGCTGACAATTGATAAATATCATTTTATACACAAGGAGTATATGGAGTCCATTTTTCTTGTTCTAATTTAGGAACACTTTTTAAAATAGAACTGTGTTTAACTGCAGTTTGTTAGGTATCATAGATACATGCACATAAAACAACTACTTACCTTGTTATATCATATCACCAAGTTTCCAATTTCTATGGCTTATTTTGCATTTTAACTTTTATCTTTTTCCAAAACTGTTGGCAGTATTCTTTCGTCTTCTTGATTGATATATAAATGAATCATGATGCTGGTAATTGATAAGTATCATTTTATACATGATGAATATTCTGATTTTGTATTATTACTATTATCTTGTACTGTATGACTATTTTAATTCTTAGGAATGGCACTGACGAGATTTTTGACTACAATTTATTTAATTCTATCATTACGTACAGGTAGGCATCAGTACCCCTGTGACAATGAATTCTAATAATTTCATGTCAAAAGAGAATATGCTAGCTTGAAGTATTGGAAGAGATGGTACCCATAGTTGTCAAAAGTATAGGAAAGAATGATTTTTGGCTCCAAAACATTTTCAGACTCCATATTTAATATTAAGTTTCATAACTGAACAAGGATTCAAATTTGTAAGCTTAATCCAAATCAAGTATTCTTCATTTTATCTGCATGTTTTTGAATTATTTTTAAGAGGTTATTTTGTCATAAGTCTATGCATACATGTAGAAATATACTGTTTTCTATACTAATGTTATTTCTCTTGCTTGGTCCCATGATCAAAAGTGAATCCTCATTTTTCTTTGATCAACTTTTTTCAAGATTAAGTCATAGGAAACACATCATATTTGAGACCAGTTAATACAATTCTCACATTTTTCATTTTTGTTCTTCATCAGTATTGAGCTGGACCAGCAGTGTTCTCAAGGTTGTGTTGTTTGTTTTTGTTGATGAGCTGACAAGCAATCCACTTAAAACAATCATTTTTTGCAGCCTCTGACCATTCTGTTTTGGAAGAGACTGCTAATCCCATAATCATGATCAATTAGCAGGCAGATTCTGTTCTAATCATAGCAATTAGCAAATAAAATATCTTTGACTTTATCAGAACCTTGCTTGACCATCAACACAATAAAGGCACAATTATACTAGCAAATGATGCTTGTGCCAGAGAAAACAACCCCTGCAGAAATTCCTACCAACCAAAATGTCCAAATCATTCAACCTGCTGGAATATCACAGGGCATAGCCCAAATACTGACCACCACACAAAACCCCACCAAACTACTACCCAGGCATGAAGTGGACACCTATGGAGTGATACTCTGCTATCCAGGAACTTTTGAAGTTTTGTTGGAGATGATGTCAACCCAGCTGAGTTTATCAAGAATGACTTGGATTGGCAGACCACAGAAATAATTGGCAAGTGGGATATACAGGAAGAAATCAGAGACAAGGCTATCTCTGGCTTAAAGTTTTGGCCATTTGCATTCATGAAGGATGATTCCACATTCATTTATACAATTCTGTTTGCAATCAAGGGGATGTACAACCGTTAAAGCAGAAATGCAGCAAATGGAAATGAATGCAAACTTTTATGTTGAGGATAAATCAGTAGAAGAAATAAAATTTGACCAAGGGGAAGTATAAGCTAGATACAAAATAATATTGGAGAAAGAATTATCAATCCTAACATGCACCCCCCATAGGAGTGGTGAGAAGGAGGTATTCAAGGACAAGGAGCAACTGGAGCGGCTGACTGTTGAAACCAGGCAATATGCTGAGGCACAAAAACTCTTCAACAAATTACCCTGACCCCCTTCAGAATTTTTGACCACATGAAGATGATTATCACCTCATTTTGTGAATTTTTATGGTCTCTGTTTGTCAAAAATTGTAACTACTACAATGCGCTCCTCAGTATCTGCAGCGCTCTGGCCTCAAGGGTAGATAGGGCTTTGAAGGAGGATTTTGATGTTGAGCCTTGTTGACAAATCACATGGGCCATCATTGAAAATTTACATATGTCCTTCAACAAAAAAAGCATGATAATTAAAAGCTTACCAGTTCAACTCTCCCATGTTGCTACTGGTGGAAATTCTAAATGACATCCAGCATGCACAAAACCTTGATCCCCAGACATTTTCAACTGAACAAAAGCAATAATGCACCAGTGCCCATCTGAAAAACACACAGATGAAACCAACATGGTAACATTCATTCTCAAGTCAGGCATTCCACTATCCTCAGAAAAACTCAAATACATCTATTGGAATCAATATGGAAACTGCTTGCTTTTGGAAACTCTCCCAGAAAATGCAGTGGGTGGGGCTGACCACAGATTGTCAAATATGGTATGCAGAGTGCAAAATATCATAACAAATCACATGCACAATTATGACATTTTTTGTAACTGTTTGGCACAATGATTAACTTGGGCCATGGTGAAACTAACTGATTGTCCTCTGAAGTTATGTGATGTTGATTAGAAGCAGACAATGGAATCACTGCTTGGTATCCAAGCACAGACATAAGCCTCAGGGTCTATTTAAAATACAAGCAAAGGAGTACATGTGCCATACCCACAGGTGTTAGTTCCAACACACTCTCACATGACAGTGGGTTCAGTGGCTCGAGGGAGATAGGCTGGGGAGTGATCCATGTGGAGATATAATGGTCTGACACAGGTGTGAAGCCAGGTGATGTTTGTGAAGTAATCAGCAAGATTTTCCTGACCCAGGTGTTAATAAACAGAGAATTGTTTTTGTGCAACCTGATCTGCAATCCAAAAGTATTTCATCTCCAGGGATCTTGAGCATTGTTTCTTGACAGTTTTGTTTGCATTACCAGTGTTTTTGGAATTATTTCAAGGAATTGATGTGGGAAGTTTGTTTCAAATGTGTTCATTGTTCATATTGCTGCAGGAATTTTTGATGTGCCCTGGCATAGATATGTCAATTTATCTACCTTTGTAGTTCAAGTCAAGCGTGATTCCAAATTATAGGGCTCCAATCCACTCAAAATTCCACTCTGTAATCATTTTTGAAGGCATTTAGTAGATGTTCTGCATCCCATTTGTTCAAATATTTAATGCCAAAGTCATCAACACCTGGTGTGAATTAGATTGATTATGTGCGGCATTCCCATAGACTAGGTGTTTATGGAACTTTGTATTTCCATATTTGGCTAATCACATCTTAAGTTGTTGGTTAACCAAGATGCCAGCATGTGGTATTCCATCCATTCCTTTTCTGAAAAATTCATCTTTTGTTTTGCATCAAAGGTCATACTTGTCAAGAAAGGATTATGTGATGAATTTGATTGGAATTCACATGCATTCAGAGAGATCCATTGGTGTTTTGAAATAAAAACTCTTCATTCAAACTCATTATTTCTGTTACTTCTAATTATTGATATTTTTTTTTACTGAACAGATTATTTACCGTTCATTATTAAGTTTTGGTGTGTAAATATGCTGCACTTCTTTTCTTGTACCAATAGTTGACATAAATCTGGGAAATGTTTGACTTACATCTCCAAACCCCCCCAAAACTTTGCATTCTAATAAGCAAACATTCTTTTATGTACTCTATCTGATTTGTGTACCATTTGGTTTGAGGTGGTAGGGTGTATTGGTCAAGTTATAGTTTTTTTATTTCATTAGGTGCAACTTGATTGTCAAAAATCCAGGTAATCATGTAGAAATGTACTGAGTCCTACACAAAAGTTAGTCAGAACAAAAAAAACTAGGTTCACTTTTGAGCTCCACTTAAATATTGGTATTGATGGACCACCAAAAACAAGACCTAAATGCAAATTTTATTTTAAACATGCATCACTATCAAATGGCAATTAATTTTGTATATTATAACTCTCCCTGTTGCATTTTCTTGTCATCTTTCACAAATCTTTCC
>JALLPE010000669.1:0-29902 GCA_036940025.1 Conticribra weissflogii | reverse complement strand
TCGTACTGTAGATACAGTTCGGTATGATGTACGCTGCTTGGTATGTAACGAAAATCATCGTTTGCCCATCGAATCGATCATTGAGAACTTCCCCAGAAAAATGTAAAAAAACATGCCCATCGTCGTCGCCATCCTGGGATAGGGGGTTTCAATTATTGATTATTATTCCATTCGATGTCTGTAGATGTCACCATATATCTACTCATTTTGTCATGTCGTCGGACGAAGTCAAATCCTGCGCAATCGTCGAGGGTGGAAGAAATACCCAACGCGACGAAATAATGGCCCGACATCATCATGACGGCGCCTCGACCGCCCCCAAAATTCAAAACACAAAGGCAGAGCTTCCGCGGCAGAGCCCGTCGTTGTCCACGAGCGATCTTCAATCGTATCGTTATTCATCGACGCCTTTGAGATCGAGGGAAGAACAGCAGAGGCACTCTCGCACTCCGCCGCCGCCGCCGCCTGCGTCGCCTACGCTGACATCAGCGATGAAGGATGACATTCTCGGACTTGGCCATGACGATCCGCTGTCGAGAAGTCCCCGTCGCCATTCTTCGTACGAACTCGCTCGAGATTCCTCCTTTGATTCTACTGGATCTCGTTCTCCTCCGTTTGACGGCAAGAAGGTTTTATTTCCGCCGGTGGATTCTCCGACGACGGGACGTATTTTTCCCAATGTCGTGAATGCCAGCAATGTGTTCGAGCAGTATGATGGCCGATTTCCAATGCAGCAACTAAGACAACCGCAACAACAACCATTGCAACAACAACTGAGAAGACAGACTCTTGGCGGAGAAACCGGTAATAGAAATAATTTTGCATCGCCTGAGGATATTCGATCATTTTCTGTGCTGCGAAAACAAGGGGACAAACAGCCCGATCAAACAATTGAAAATACAACCACAACAACGACCGCAGCGGCTAATTCAACTACAACAACCAATACTACAGTGGATAATATCAAATTCGCCGTGGCCAATACAACAAATAGAAATCCAATCATCATTGAACAGCATCCAAATAATCATGACCATGACTCCAATGAACACCAATGGCACAATCCGCAACATAACATTCGAATTTGCATACGTCGAAATGACGAGGATGAAAATCAAAATGAGAATGATGACTGTGAGAATCACGACTGCAACCCCACCCATGGCACCAATATTATTTTACACGGCAAAGCCAATTACGATGATTGCAATGGCAGCAACACAATGAGCAACAACAACACCCTAATATTCGACAACGACAATGACAACGACAACGACAACGACAATGACGATGATGGCACACATTCATCTCACTCCTGGGAAAGACCCTATTTCTACTGCCTCTGCACCAACCTATTCCTTCGCTGCCTCCACGCCATCTGCACACCACACGTCCATCCTCCATGCTGCCACCCACAACAACGACAACTACTACGACGACGCCAAACAACCTGTCATCATCAATGCAACAATCCAGACAACTCCCTCCGCAGCAACTCCCTCTCCGACTCCCCTTCCTACTCCAACCACATCTTCAGAATCTCCAACCTCCCCATTTTCACTCTCCACCACCGTATACCACCCAACCAAAGACAAATCATGTGTCGCTCCCTCATAATCACTTTCATGATCATCACCATCACCTTCACCCTCCTCGACCTCCTCATCCTCCACAAATACCTCAACGTCTGGCTAGCCTCCACCCTCGACTGGCTGCACTCCCACCCCATCGCCGGAGGCATCGCCTTCATCGGCGTATTCCTAGTCGGATCCCTTTCCTTCTTCCCCGTCGCACTCCTCACCCTCGGAGCGGGATACGTCTACATCGACCTCTACGGACTCTTCTTCGGCATACTCGTCGCCTTCTTCGTATGCTACTCCGGATACCTCCTCGGAGCCGTCGTCTGTTTCGTGCGCAGCCGATACCTCATGCGACGACTCATTCTCAAATTCTCCAATCGATACCCCATCGTCAGGGCGGTGGATCGAGCCTTCGGAACCATGGGCTTTCGACTATTTTTGCTCTTGCGGTTGAGTCCCGCCATGCCCTTCAATGCTCTCAATTATATTGGGGGGATCACCGCCATTAAATTTAGGGATTATTGGTGGGCCACCTCGGTGGGGGTGGTGCCCGGTTTGATTTGGACGATTTTCGTCGGGGCCACCTTCGGGACGGTGGATCAGAGGGGGGTGGATGGGAATAAGGAGTTCGACGAGGATGGGGTGAGGAAGGGGGTGGTTTTGGGGTTGGGGATCGGGTTGGGGGTTTTGGGGTTGATGGGGACGGGGATTTATGCGAGGAGGGAGTTGACCAAGATTGTCATGGCGGAGCAGATGGAGATTTTGAGGGAGGAGGAGGAGCATCACCAGCAACATCAACAGCACCAGCAAGAGGGGGTGGAAAATGGAAGCGGTGTTTCTATTAGTATTGGTGGCAGTGGCGTCGGCGACGATGACGATAACCAGTCGACAGGAAAGTTATCGTTGTCGAGATCCAGTCAAAATTCCATGGTCATGGAGGATTTGGAAAGATCCACTCGTTCGTTTGTGCAAGTAGGAGGAGGAGATGGTGATGAAGAACAAAATTATGAAGAGTTTGTCGATTCATTTGATGACAGAGGCCTTTGGAGTTTCCAGAGTGAAGCATCCGGTGTTTCCTTAGGGCGTGAACAATTCATGACATCGCGAGACATTGGTTCATCGCCATCATCTGGATCGCCGACAGATAACGCGACGACAATTCGCAAGACTCCCATTCGACCACGACCATGGACTCCCGAACTTGTTGCATCTGAACTACCAATCCTTCCCAGCATTTTTCGTCGTTTGAGCGGTGTTCCATCCGTGGATGCGGACTTCGATAACAGCAACACAATTCACACAACTCCCCTGAGAATGGCATTTTCTGAAGGGATTGCGAGAACCCATTCCTCGGGAGGACTGCCCTCGACGACGACGGCCGCTAACACCACTCCGTTTAGATTCCAAAGTCCCACTCCAAATCGAAGACGTGCCAATTCCGACACTGCGGCCTTTGCCTCCGATCCAACTGCGCGTGTCTCATCCAGTCCATTTTCTCTGGGAGTTGGACTTACCCTCACGCCATCAAACAATTATGATGAAATGATTGGTCTTGCCAATATCGACGAGCAAAATGTTTTATCATTTGCTCGTCAGCATCGTGACAACAATAATAGAATACGAACACCTGCCACTACCGGAAAATATCGCGTGAATCGCAGAAGATCCAACACTGATCCAACCGTTGCAATTGCCATTTCCGATGATGTGCAAATGATTGAAAAGAGCAACTTGATCGCTTTGCCCAAGTTATCCACTTCAACGTCGTCTTCGTCGTCTTCTCTATTGACCCCCATAAAAACCTTTGGAATGAAAAAGCGACATTCGGTCACTTCTCTCAACGAACTTAAGAATGCCGCGAATGGCAACGATGATAGCATTCCACGATCGTTATCGTCATCCGAACGACTTCCTCCTACCACCGTCGTTCCAGCCGAAGGCTCTACCGCCTGCAAAGATGGCAATAATAATAATAACAATAATAATAATATTATCACCCCGACAACGAAACGGCAAACGAGATCTCGTCCGACCACACCGACTCCCTCTCAAGGATCGAATTTCACTCGACACAATCGACGGCATACAGTTCAGTTGTCCCCATCCGGAAATCACCTCGAAGTGAGCCTTGGCAATAGCGATGACGATGTCGATACTCAGCAGGGTCACGAAGATAGGGAATGGTTCTGGATCTGGGCTTGATAAAATTCGGTGACTCCCCTCGTCATGCAGTGCACTGAGGTTTATCGAGGCTTTTATTGATTTGATATTATAGTACATCGGCATGTTGACCTTAGAGATGTTTTCTGCCGTCCGTTATGTTTCATGAATTTTATTTATCATTCTCTATGTCATTACTCAAATTCAGTGGCGACAGCGGTGCAAACAACGCACATCGCACTTTTTCATTTATGTTGTGTTGATTTGTTAAAATCGAATAAAATCATATGATATTCAACATTGTATTTAAAACTAAATATGGATTTATGAATCAAGATTTTTGTAAAAATGTACAGAGTAGAACTATTCCCTACAAAAGATATCCATCACATCCGTATCGTTTTCGGTATCTACCTCAAATTTCCGCCATTGCATTCAAATATCACCATACCACCTAAAGCCTCCTAATATACTCAATCAATGCAGACCCCTTCTCAATCCCATCGCAAACAAACGATCACATCCAGCGTAGGCTAGACACCATTGCTCGGGATCGTCCCCGCAGTATTCTACACTATTCGATGTGGTAGCAGCAGACTTGGTAAAATCACGAATGTCTATTGAAGTGTCGTTGATGCTTTGACGAGAGGACATCGAGTTCAAGGAGGTCTCGTCTCCAAACCATTCGGTAAAATGATCGGTCTCGACTTCATCTTCCTCGTCAGTAGAAGAATATCCCTCTTCCATAATATTATTATGATCGTACGAATAATGCTCTTGATTCAGCCGTTGATCCCGAAGATGGCGATGACGGCGCCGACGACGTAACTCTCCCTCTTCTCCCACATCGTCCAATTCTAGCCCAACAAAACAACATTCCTTTTCAAAACACAAATCGAGACATTCTTCTCTATCTTTTTCTACTTTCGATTCCAATTTTGACTTGGAACAGGCGTGGACTATTCGTTCGGCGAGCTTCATCATTTCGGCCTCCGTGGTTATCAAGGTCTCGTCTATGGCGGTGGAGTTATTTATTGGAAGAGTGCCGTCGTTGTTCTCGTCATCAGCATCAATGTCGAAGGCGTGGGTGGCGTTAGTGTCTGTTGTGGTCAACACCGTAGTGTTGACATCAATTATTGTGGCTGTTTGGTCGGTACCGTCAGTTATATCACTTTCGCTCGATACTTGTTCCTTTCCTGCATCCCCCTCTACTAAGTCGTCAACGTCATCGACCGGCGGTGGAGGAAGCAACGCCTGCTTACCCAGCACTGAACATTCCTGTTCGTATCTCATGCACAAATCGGCGTATTCGTGGAAACACGACGAAATAACCGTTCCCACACCACCTAAATCTCCGTCGCTTGCGCCACCAGCCCACGACGGCGAGGATGACCAAATTTCATACTCCTGTCCCTTGTTAAGTAGACAGCATCGCGAAGGTAGACACGCGGAGACGCACTTGGCATAGCCATGATCGGTGGAAAGAGAAGACTGACCGCATTGCACTCTGAGCGATGGCAACGGCGGCTTAAATAAGAATATCGGGACGTCTACATTGTTGTCGTCTTCTGTACTTTTGGTGGTGTTTGCGGTAGAATTTGAGATTAGGGCGGCGTCTCCTCCCGATGATGCCTCGAAGTCCTCGCTGCTCACTGCTTCTATATTCAAAGATGAATTGGCGCCATCGTTGCCCCCTCCGGCGTGCACCGATCGACTGTCTTCCATAATCCCATTTTGATTTCCATTCCCATTCAAATTCTCCGCAATTCCTTGAATGGCCACGCTCATTTCATCTCTGGCTCGCCCGGTGGCCCAATAGGGGATGATTACGGCAATGATTCCGACGATGACTCCGATGGTGACGGTGACGCAGAGGCATATCCTTATGGTTTGTCGGTGTGGATTGCAGAATTGATAGTGTGCATTGTTTTGATTATTTTGGTTGTTTCGGTTATCATTGCTGAATACGCTGGAGTCGATGTTATTTTTCTGAAATGGATCTGACCCCCTTCCTCTCCGACTGCCGCCAATGTCTTTGTAGCTATCGATGCCGTTGCTGTCTTTTTCGTGGATGTTGAAATCAGGTGAGTTGTTGCTGTAGCTGTAGCTGTAACTGTTGCTGTTGCTGTTGCTGTAGCTGTAGGTGTTGCTGCCATCGTTGCGTTGATTCAAGCTCCTGCCACTGTCGCCGCGGCCATTCCGACCGCCGCGAGCGCCCCCGGTGCCGTTGCTGCCACCGCTATGATGCCCCTCTTCGTATTCTCCGTATTCTTTTGGCACATTGGACAGTACATCGTAATTGAGGTCGTCATCGCTGTTGTTGAAGTAAGGATTGTTCCGGCCATTGCCACTTTTCAGGGTCGGCCGGCCGCTTGCAACGTCCGTGGGAGTGCGTCTTTCGCTGCCGGTACTGCTGCCTCTCCATAATTTATTGGAGGACATGTCGAGCGATGACCTCTTGGCTTTGTTATTGTTGTTGTTGTTGTTGTTGTTGTTTTGCATGGACACTGACGACGATGATGCGTTTCTGTGAAAGGACGACGAAGCATCAGATCCGTGGCCACTGCCGTTCTTGACCACCATGGTATTCTGACTGTGAAAGGAATCTCCTGATTTGAGAATTGACCTGGCGCTATTGCCGTCGTAAGTGCCGAAATGCGCATTGTTGGAATTGAGCGCCTGATTGAGAGCCTTGCGAGAGGTGCCCCATCCGAATATCGACTCGCTGGATTTGCTCTGAGAGGAATGCACCGTGTCATCGTCGGAAGAGTTCGAATTGCAATTTGAATTTGAATTTGAATTTGAATTGGAGCTGCTGCTGTTGCTATTGTGATTTTGATTTTGAACGTGATTTTGACTGCCCGAGAGTTGGTTGAAATTTCCGCTGCTTTTCAAATTTTTGAATTCCAAACTGTCGTCACCGGCGCTCCAATTGCTCATTGCGCTGTTGTGACTCCCCCGGAGCTGCTTGCCCAGGCTGTCTTCCCGTTTCCTGAGGGCGTTGGCCCGCTGCTTCTGGTTGTTGTCGATGGAACGAATGACGTCTTCGCGGATGTGCGGCACGTCGACGGTGTCGGCGGCGGAGACGACGGACATGGCGTCGGAGTTGGGATTGAGGCTGTGGTTGAGACCGTCCCAGTCGGAGCTGTCGCGCGGATCTTTGAGGGGGACTTGAAACTCCGCCAGTCTGCCGTGGACGTTGTTGCCGCGGTTGCTATTTCTGCTGTTTTTGCTACTGCCGTTGCTGCCGGCGCTATCTGTTCGCGCGATCCCTTCTGACTGGTTGTAATGCGCGCGAGGAAGCGAACCGGAATTATTATTGCCATTATTGAGATTATTTCGACTGGTGAAGTTGTCGTCGTGGATGTTGGGCACGTCCATGATGTCGTCGAACGTCGTGGACGTGCGTTTTGAACGCGGAGGGGCGGCGGACGATGTCGATGTCGATGTCGATGGCATGCCGTCGTGGCTGGTGCCAGATCCGGAAAGAGGACGGGCCATTGTGATGATGATTATTACTTTTGGATTCGGCTCTTTTGATGTATTTTTTTGAAACAGCGACGAAATTCGAGTGGCGACGGCTCTTCAGACAGGGAGGGCCGAACGGGAATGGAATAAACGGGACTTTGGAGACAAGAACTGGGCTCTAAAAATCGAAAAGATTGGTCCGGAATGATCAAGAAGGAGATCAAAGAAAATCTATTCATAATACGATACAGAGGGATACAGGTGCATCCTTTAGAATGAGTGAAGTAGTGATGCATGACATAAGTGCCAATGAATTTTACAAAATTGAATTAGGTAATACTATATATTAATTCAGAGACAAAATAACTTATCAAACACGGAATAGGGGCGTGTGAATAGATAAGCCACTGTTTAGAAAAGAGTAATCGTCGTGCTTCTCAAAAGAGTTTGATGAATTATCTTCGGACAAATTTTTTTTGTCATTGATCCTTTTCTACGACATTCTTTTCTTTCATTCTTTCTTCTTACGCTACAAAACGAATTTCGAAGTCAAAATCGAGGTCATTGCAAACAGCACTTTGCAATATATAATAGTAAACACATTTCATTCACACCCGGAGAAATTGTTAATAATTATTAGCTTCTATGTGTAAGAGGGACTCAATGAAGTCTGAAAATGATTCGCTTCACTGAGGACACCATTCTGTGCGAAATGTAGTCATTTTCATATTACATAAAAAACATTCCCGTGAAGTTCTTGTGAAACCAATGTCTCGGAGATAGTTTTTCGTTATACGAAACTGTAATTCATACTTAATAGTACGTTGGTATATACATAATTTTTTTTTTACGCAAGATCGAACGAAACATCAACATTGATTTCCGAATACTTACTATATTATACATATATCATTATTATACATATATTATTTTTTGTTATGATTGGTAATTATTAACTCGAAAACAGTCGACGATACAAGGTTGAAATAAGACCTGCGTGGTTACCTACACACCTGCTGTGTTTTAGGTTGACACAAAAAAAGTGGAATGTAGAATGTCAGTGTAAAAAACAATGAAATATTGAAAAAATGAAAAATCGTTTGCTCCTCCTTCAAACGGCCATCGCGGGCCTCCTTGCGATTCTCCCCATCATTGCATACGGTGCGCCCATCCCGGCAGAAGCTCCGACGTACAACCCGCAAAAACCATCCCATCAGCCACAGCGTCCGAAAGAGAGAAAATTAGAATGGATTCATAGGAAATTGGGATGGTGGTCCAATTTTTTTACGAAATATTCGAAAACAAAACGTCCAACGCCTTATCCGACCGTGAAACCGACTCTCAAGCCGACATTGAAACCGACTCTCCCCGAAATCGTTATCGAGACGGGTGCTCCTGTTACATATGCACCTTCTTCTTCACCGAGTGAGATGTTTTGTTTGTTGTTTGTCGAAAAAGTTGATCATATGGTCTTTTCTTGTTTCTTATGGTATCATCATAAGTTAATCATTGTACCGCAAGTTCTGTTTTCAAATCTCAATAATGCTTGGACAATTAATTTTTTGAAGATTTTAATCTTTTGCTGCATTTTCAGAAATTAATTCTCACAATTGAGGCAACTCCTCAACACGTTTTTTTCTGGTCAAGGTTCTGATAGGACTGACCGTCCATCACAATTGCCTTCGAGCGTGCCTTCCTCAACTCCTAGTCAGTTCTTGTTGTTCCTTCATTTTATTGAAAATTCATTGATTTTTTTTCGCAGAAATTTAGTTTTTAATTTCTTACTCCTTCCGGTTTTTTTCGAAATTCACGCAGTTGATGCACCTTCAGATCGTCCCTCTGATCATCCTTCTGATCACGCTTCAGAACATCCTTCAGATCATCCTTCAGATGTTCCCTCAGCTAATCCTTCAGATAATCCTTCCTCCTGGCCGTGTAAGTTTTATATAATGGTCCTTCCATCACGAGGACAACCTTTTTTGTGAGGGGGGGAATCATACGTATCCAAACTAACGGAGTATTGTGTTTTTCCATATTTACCCTTGTCATGATTCACTCCAGCATCAGGGCCGTCCCACAACCCTTCGATATTTCCCTCTACGAATCCGACTTCATCGCCGTCATCCTTACCTTCCATTACGTATTCCCCTAGCTCAATACCATCCGAATCTCCATCCGACTCAATTATACCGAGCGCGATGCCATCGTTAGATCCAAGCGAAGAACCCACAGATCATCTGCCTACAGAACCGCCGACAGGGAGTCCGACATTCTCTCCGACGTTGGCACCGACTTTGGAGTTAACTAATGAACCTTTTCAGAACATAACTGGATTGTTTCACCTGGCACTTACGATGGAGGCGCTTAATGTAACTTACGATGGTACGATTACAGCCGAGTTGGAGGATGTCACGCTACATTATTTACAAGATAACATTGGAGGGTGAGTAGGTTCCCTATATTTTATGTATTTCATTCCTGTTTGGGTCTTTTTTCTTAGTTCGTGATGTAATACTGACTCTCTCGTGACAACTGCATGTGCAGTGACAATCGGTTCGATGTCACATCAGTCAGCATCACTGAAATTTCATCAAGCGTCGAGACTGCCAATTATGGATCAAATGCAACTGTCAACACCACTGTTTTCAAAATGAACATGACGTATGAAGTTAAAGAACGATTTATAGATTGGCTTGAGGGGGAATCATCGCATATATTTTACAGAGAGTTGACAGATGGGCGGAGGCTGGCGAGCTCTATTTGTTCGATCAAAAGTTATTTAGTGTGCTGCCAGGGTGATGCCATCAACAAAGGTACACCATCGGCTTATTGCATTTCCAAAGGTTGCACCAACAGTCGTTGCAAGCGATTGTCGAAGAAAAAGAAAAAGAAGAACAGAGAGAGGGATTTGTGCTCAACCGATGGAAGAGAGTTGTCGGTGGAGGACGACTTGTTCGGCAAAGACTTCTTGGATGTTCTTCGAAGTTATACAACAGTATCACCAACAACAGTGAAGGGTGTGCTCAATGCGACTAATACAACCCAGGTAGCATCGTGCGCTACAAACCGTTACATTGACGACGTCTCGGACACTCCATTCTTTTTTTGTGAGGTCTATAACCATTACAGTTGCGAGAGCAACGAAGACATTGTGTTCGGCGATAACGGGGCTTGTCATGCTCGACTTTGTAGTTCAGTTGAACAGGCGCAAGAGTGGCCGAAAGAGGCGGCTCTCGCAAGGAGGGTATCAGCTCATGAGAGTTTAGCCGTGGTCTTATTTAGCGATATCGGTTTTACACAAGTCAAAGTTTTTGATTACTCAAGCGGCGTATTTGAGCACGTATCAACTATATTTGATCAGGAAGCCCACGATGTTTCGATTTATGATGGGGTGATTGCAATGTCTTCATACTACGAGAGATTAGTCAAAATCTTTGAGAGGAACTCCACAACCGGATTTTGGGTGGAAACTGCCATCATTCTTCCAGAAGATGTTGACTACGATGATTACTTCGGATTAAATATTGAGTCAGATGGGAATGTTTTAGTGGTCAGCGCTCCATTTGATCAAGATGGCGATGGATCCGTTCTTGTCTATCGCCGTGTTGACTCGGCGTGGATAAAAGAGGCCAAGCTGACACCTCTTCATTTGAAATCGACTGTAGTGATGGAGGTTTCAGTCTCCGGAAACTTAATTGCCATGAGTAGTGAACAAGATGGGGTTGTTTTTGTGTATGAGTTTGATCCTTTGTCGTTGTTTTGGAAACCGCTAGATACTATTGCAAACAACGAATGCTCTGGTTGGCTTGGCGTTAGTATATCAGTCACATATGATGGAGTTCTAATTGGATGCGAAAGTGCAGACGACGAGATTGGGGCATTGTATTTCTACACACTACTTGAAACCGAGCTAGAACGTTCATTTTCGCTGAAACAAAAGATTCCTTGGAACCGAAACCATTTGATTTGGACAGCTGGCTTCGTATCGTCGGATGGTGATGTCATGGCCTTGGGGTCTGCTAAAGAAGATGATGGATTTGTTTGGATCTTCACCAAAGGTGGCGGAGTGTGGAATGAGTTTGCAAGGATTGATTCCTTGCCTGAATTGACATCTTTTGGCTGGGATGGTGTTGCTGTAGGAAACAAAGTATTTGTTTCATCGCGTCATCATGTGTTCTTCTATTCTGTTGGCGTTTGCAGTATACCGTCCGATCCTCCTACAGGACACCCAACCACTTCAATGTATCCAACGCACAATCCATCAGAATTTCCATCCAAGTATTTGTCAAGTGAAAGGGCTCCATCAGAAGTACCTACAGGGAATCCAACCATTTCAGAGCATCCCTCACAAAATCCTTCAAAATTTCCTACGTTGAAACCATCTGATCAGTCCACTCCGAACTCCTGTCTACGTACGATGTCATTTCGTGGACCGCAACTGTTTGGTAGACATTACAAAGTCGGGATGCACGATAAAACAGCGGTTCTTGGATGGCAATTTCCATCAAAATCATATATTCGTGTTTTTGAGAATGCAAATGGTGAATTCGTATCCACAGGTGCAATCAATAGTTATGAAGGCAATTTAAAATGCATTGCCATATCCGGGAATTTAATTGCACTCATTGATGATAAAGGTGATCCTAATAGTTTGAAGGTCTTTGAAAAGGACTCATTTGGAGAGTGGAATCTCGAAGCGAGCATTGAGCCTCAAGCATCAAATGCTCTCGATTGTCCAATCGATTTGGACGGTGATATAATTGTTGCACGACTAGGTGATTCAGTCTCGGTGTTCCACCGTGTTGATTCAGTGTGGTTGCAGAGAGCAACGCTAAAACCTGATGACTCAAATTTGAGAAATTTTGGTCAGTCATTATCTGTAAAATTTGGTTTGATTATTATTGGAGATCGCGATTACCAAACGTCAACCCCCGGATCCAGTGGTGCATTCTTCATTTACGAGTATGACTTCATAGAAAACGATTGCAAGCTAATGGATGGTCCTGTTACTGACACCAGTCGTTGGTATTTTGGCATCAGCGTTGCAATATGGAATGAGAATGGATTTCTTGTCGGAAGCTATGGAGGAACAATCTATTTCTACAAGAAAAATATCTTAGATAGTAAGTTCAGTCTACATCAAATTCTAAAAACACCAGAAGGGGGGATGACAGGAGAAGTAAAAGTTGATGAAAAGACTATGGTGATTGGACCATTGAATTTTGGTGAAAACCTTTATATCTTCGCACTCGAGGATGGAGTATGGCACGAAGTGACCGTGATACAACCTCCAGGAGATGTTTATCGCTTTGCTGAAAATATTGCGATGTCTGGAAATGTCGTTTTGGCTTCTTCCCAGGAGAGACCTATTTCATTTTCATTTGGTTTATGCTTGGGCCCAACTCTGAGCCCTACCTCAAGTCCTACATCGAAATTGGAATATTGTGCTTCATACGAAGGGGCGCCTTTTGAAGATATTTCTGGNAATGTTATTAAATTGTCAAAAAAGGATGCATCAAAACATCAAATATATTATGCTAAAACACTACAAACATGAACATCAACCATCTTCACATATTACAAGTACAACATCCAATAGTGACCACAACAGGATTGAATACAATGCTACCATATTTAATGACTACGCCCCACGTGTGTCCATTCACGATGATGTCATTGCAGTTACTTCTCATTTCGAAAACTCTGTTCTCATTTTTGAGAAGACTCAATCTGAAGCCATTTGGGAACAAATAGCTATCATTCCGCCAGATGACGTCGACGATAGTTCGAGGTTTGGATTTCACATCGATATCGATGGAAAAGTACTCGCTGTCAGCGCCCCGTATGATCAAGGTGGGAAAGGTTCTGTGTTCGTGTATCGTCGCAATGGAAATAATTGGGTAAAGGAGGCAAAACTTTCACCCTTCGATGTCCAGGTTCGATTGGAAATGGAAGTGACTATCAAAAGCGACCTGATTGCGTTGGGCAGTGCGTGGGGAAGCGTAGTTCATATTTTCGAGTACGATTCATCGGAAGGTGTTTGGAAGCAGCTGGAAGATCTCTCAAATGATCGATGTATCAATCGGTTTGGCGACACTATTTCCATCACAGAAAATGGGTTGTTAATTGGGTGCTTGGAAGATAGTGCTGGAGTTGCGGCATTGTATTTTTATAATCGTGTACAAACAGATGAAGGAAGCTTGTTTTCTCTCAATCAAAAGATCCAACAAAGTTACAACAGTTTTTCTACAAACGGTGAAATCATGGCTGTTGGGTCTAACGTGGTTTCTGTATTCATTGAAGAAAATGGCGTTTGGGTTGAATCTGCGCGGATAGAATCTCCTCCCGGTGTTGAATATTTTGGTACCGATGTTGCCATTTTAGATGATGACGGATTTCTTGTTTCATCACAAGACAATGTTCTTTTGTTTTCAATTGATCGTTGTGTTGGAGACACACACAAAACTCCTTGAATTATCCATTGCCTTGGCATATTATGAGAATGTAATATAGGACATATCCACCATCATTCTAAGCTAGTATAAAGCACCGTACAACTCAATTTCGAGAATATTATCATTAATTTATACTTTAACAGAACTCAGAAATTTCATAACTGCAGCCCAGTTTTCTTAGATGTTTTTGTGCAATTCATGCTTCTTCACTTTTTGGATAGTAATACTATTGTCAGACACCTTCATTTTGCAATAGGATAGAAATTAAATCTGAAATAATGTATGATCATTGAAAATGAAAGAGTGTTAGGTATGAGCATAAAAATATTGTAATTTTAGTTTTCTATTGAGGATTTGAAAAATTCAATGGAAAATTATAAGGGGGTTTGCCATGGTAAGACTCTTTATTCTAATCATACTTTCAATATGAATCAGAAAGATTGACTGGTTCATATTAGGCCGTACACTCATACAATTCAAATTTTTACATCCTTTTTTTAGTGATGATTTGTGTTCATATACATGAAATACATCACTGTGTATTTTTTTATGAAATTCACGCCAGAACCCAACTTTCTGGTCTATTTTTGCAAAAAAATTCTGAATCACTCATGACTCAACTAGTGACTGACTTATTATTCTTTCTTGATCATATTATGTAACAAAACATTGATATCATATAACAAGACACCCATACACATGAAAAATGTTTTATTAATACCCTTTTATGAACTTATTTAGTCGAATACTCTCTCCAACCTCCATTGGCTATATTTCTTGATTCAATTTTGACTTCATGAGCTTGTGTTTGGAAAACTTGGCATCACCTTCTGACAAACACTCCTCATCCCAAGTAATCTGTACTGTAATGTTCTTCTCATTTGCTATCTTGGTAACCATTCCATGACACCAATTGAGGAATGTAGATCCATTTGTTTCTGTATAATTGAATAACATCTCAATCTTGAATCCAACAAGACTGGAATCCACATCTGGCATGATACTACGCTGCATCTCATACCAACAATCCCCTTCCCCTGCTTCTTCCCTGTGTTCATGCTCTGGATATGCATCTCTTTTGAATTTTTCTATCTTTTCCTTGTTTTCAATTGTGACACTTTCCAATAATGTAGATTTTGTTCCCAATGTTTGAATTTCTGGAGGCGGTGGAGGATTGATTGAAGGTTCATCTGGAACACAAAGCTTCTGTTCAAGTGGAATCACAACAGATATTAGGTGAGAAAGAAGATGTGTTGAAGAGAAAACCTTTTCCTCTCTTGACCATGGATGATGTGATTCTTTCCAGCCCAAGCCCAAGTATCAAATGAGAATTCATTCTTTCACTCTTTTCAATTGCTGTCCTTCTGATTCCAGCGCAGGAAAGTTTTCTCTTGCCTCATCCACAGTCCTCCAGCATTGTGGTGAATGAAACTGCTTGTAAAAGTAAATTGCTACAATGAATTTGGATTGAGCTTCATCAATTTCCACTCTAGTGCAATCTCCTCCTTTCTGCATCATGCATCATCTTGCTCCTTCAATGCCATATCAAACTGAAGAGGAGAAAAAGGAGCATGTGACTTTCCAAATGCAACCAATGAATGCTGGAGTTTGATAGGAAGAAGGTGGAAAGTTCCAAGTACTTTTTTTCTAACCTCTCCTGCCTTTCCCTTTCCTGTCATCAAAGACTTGACCCCTCTTCCAAAGCCTGTTTGCTCTTGTTTGACTTTCTGCAGTCACTCTGTCCAACAAAATCGTACCACATATGACAAGTCTGACTGTTGAAGATGCATACCTGCTTTCTAAAATACTTGTGTTTGCTTTCATTATAATTTGTCCTCAGAAACATTTGTAGCACTCCTCAATCCACCAATGCTGGACAATGAAGCAGAGGTTGCTTCATTGGTATCCCTGAATTTCACAAGAAAACTTGCAGCAACAACTCCTGCCAGATCGCAAGTGATTTTGTTGGATTCACAGATGTAATCAGCGGGTGGATAGAATAGTTCAGCAATGAGCTTGTCAAATAGAAGCCGTCAATCTTTGTCTTTGCGTGACCCAAGCGCAAAGGTTTGTTTTGCCTCAAACATGTGTTGTAAATACTCTTGAAAGGGAGGGACCTTCTCTACAACCAAAAATATTCATAATGAATTCCTCATTCAAGATTAACTCACAATCTTGCTCAATAGCTGAGAATTCATGTTCAAGGAGATAAACAGTCAATCCTATGTCATAAAAACCAAAGTCATGCTCAGAGAAATCACCGAATCTCCCCCACAGCCAACAATGTCAAATTGTAACAGACACATGCAAGATAGCAGGTACTCTAAGCAATGCAATGGTTTGAACAAATTTCAACACAATGAACAAGTTCTTCATCAAGATACTGTCTGAGGCTCCACAAGAAACTCCACATAGAAAGGAACATTTATCAATGCCCCACAAGCACCCTTTGTGGCAATATCTTGACAAGTACCTCCTAGTGCTCTGGATAGAGCCCAAACCTGAGCAAGTGGATGGAATGTGTTCATTAGTTCAAGAAGATGCGAGCAAGGCCGTTTTGACAATTTGCACCATCTCCAAAACACTTCTCAAGTGCATGCAGATGCCCAATAACATTCATGGCAACACAATAGGTAGGATGAATTGCAGCAAGGTCATCTTCAAGTGCATCCTCAAGATAATGTTTCAGCGCTGCAGCTACAGCACCAATCCACACATTCCTAAGGTGTTGCCAGCAATCACCTTCACATAGTTTGATCTCTTTGTCTGAGAATCCTCATTCGATGCAAGTTTGCTTAACAAGTCCAATCAAAAGTGTACAAAATTTTCTTGCTGCATTGCAATTGTCTGTTGATACACAACCTCCTTTCCCAAGCTTAGCCAATGTGAGCTCAGTTGATTGTGGAATCATATCCAACAGGTGTCATTTGTTTGGAAACAATTCAGCAGTCATCTCCCTCCACTCCTGCACAACTTCATCCTTCACTGAATGATATCCCAATGGCATTCACCATTGACTGAGACGTCTTGTCCTGAGCAAAAACAGCAGTGACAATACCACATTTTGAATTGCTGTCTGTCTGCGACTTATTCCATCAGAAAAAAGTTTATTGTACAAGTCCACCTTTCCAAGCTGATAAGCAGCAATTGTCTATGTACCAATGACTAAAACTGAATGACACTCATGGACAAAACTAACTCCAGGAAGCTCTTCAACAACATTCATGTTTGGATGAAGAGACTTGGTAACAGTCAAAATGTTTGCCGGGATGCAGGAGGGTGGGTTGCAATGCAATAAGAGCGCAAGAACAATCTGTACAATCCATTCAAGACAAGCTTTGGCACCAATGTGGCCTGCAGAGTTTGGCACCCATTTTTTTGAATAAGTTGTAGCATCCACTTGACTCCTTTACTCAACTCTTCCTTGAGTTCTATGCAGCAAGCATTATTGCTCTTGATCTCTTGGTAAAGTTTGTTTGCAGCAGTTTTACTGCACTTCAGTTTTGCCAACTGGTCCATTTCAAGCAGGTCCTTCAATATTGTGGCTTTAGAAGCAGCCTTTGCATCTAGTTCAAGAAATTCCTTTCCATCTTCAGCTCATAAACTTTCTCACTATGGCTATGCTTTAAAGATGTGATGGCATCCCACTTCTCTTGCGTCTTCACAGCAATGATTGTCTTCAATTCCTTCTTATGATTTTACAACTTCGGTTTTTCCTGCCAGTGCTTTCCTTTCAACTCAAGTTTCTCTGTAGCTGCCAATTCAGTCACTGCCTTAACTGACAACTTGAGTTCCTTCACTTCTTTAGTCTTCTCTTGAATCATCTGAGAAAGGTCACCAATTTTTGATTCATATTTAGCCAGGATATCCCTCAAGATACTCTTGTGCTCAGCTTGCATGTAAGATTGAATGATAAGAAAATTGTCCCAGATCTTTTCCACAGAAACCTTGTGCTGCTTGGTGATGGTATCAATCCTTGCTGTGAAGTAGGAATGCTTGACATTGATTTTATCTTTTGCATCCAGTTTGGAATGTGTTGCAATAACTTTAGCTTTTTTATTTCTTGTTTTGTGCATTCTTTCATTGCAGCTGCCTCTTCCATAATCTACTGCAACATCTGTGTGGAAGACAGACATGTTTGTAAGTTTAATAGATGTGTTCAAATAATCATTTAAACAATTTTAGTGTACTCACATCATTAACAGCTTTACAATCGATTTTATTTTTTCACATAGTTGCCTTAAGAACAAATCTATCTTCCTCAGCTCTTCAGCATGCTTGGTCTTCAGACTTGCTATGGCCTCCATGTGTTCAGCCTTTGTCCTCTCCACTTCAGCTTTGAGCTCTTCTTCCAACTTATCATGTTTGTAAAGCCCCAAAATAATATCACATTTTACAAATCTCAGTTGTTGAAAAAGTGATTTATTTTTATCTTTCTTATGCTGTTTAATCTTCCAGTCATCCTGAACCTTTTTCCTCATCTAGGCAACTCTCAAATGCATGGCCACATTATTCCCACTTGGAGATTCAACAGTGCCAACCAACTTTGATGATGGACTTCTTGAGTTTCATCACAAAGCCAGTTCATCAGGTGCCTCAATAGGATCAGTTGCGCGATGGTGGTGGCAGTGACTTGAGTTCCTTCCCCTCTTAGTTTGGCTGTAAAATCCACTCTTCTTCTTTTTTTGGGAAGTTGGGTAGCACATAGGCACTCTTCTGTTTCTGCTAGAGTATTGAATAATGAATACACAATATGATGTCAATGATGCACATTGAAAATTAGAATATCAAAAACAGCTAAATTTCCTCTTTCTCTTTTCTTGAATACTCATAAGAGGAGAACTTGTCATCATTGTGTTGGGAGGAGGACTTGTTGTCTTAAGAAAAGGATTGGTAGGAGGATGATGTGAAGGAGGACTTGTCATCATAGGAGGTCTCCTCATCATTGTATTGGGAGGAGGACTCGCTGTTGTTGTAGGAGAAGGACATGTTGTTGTCATAGGAGGAGGACTCATTGTTGTTGTCATAGGAAGACTCCTTGTCTTCATAGTAGGACTCATTGTAGGAGCAGGACTTGTCATTGTTGTAGGAGGAGGACTCATTGTCATTGTAGGAAAAGGACTCATCATAATCATTGTAGGAGGACTCCTTGGCTTTGTGGGAGGACTCATTGTAGGAGGAGGACAACTCATCTTTGGAGGAGGAGGACTTACTGTTGTTGTCATAGGAGGACTTGTCATTGTTGTTATAGGAGGATTTGTTGTCATCATAGGAGGACTTGTTGTTGTTGTAGTTATAGGAGGAGGACTCATTGCTGTTGTAGGAGGACTTGTCATAGGAGGAGGACAACTTATCTCTGTAGGAGGACTTGTCATAGGAGGAGGACTCCTAATCTTTGAAGGACGAATCGTTGTAGGAGGAGGGTGACTCATCTTTATAGGAGGAGGACTCCTCATCTTTGTTGTAGGAGGACTCATCATTGTCATCATAGAAGGACTCCTCATCTTCATAGGAGGAGGGCTTGTTGTCATTGGAGGACTCCTCATCTTTGTAGGAGTACTACTCATTGTAGGAGGATGACTTGTCATTGTTTGTGATGGCACCTTCTCCCCCCCCCACTGTGCCTATAATGTTGCTGCTGCTGGCCTTGACGCTGCCAGAGGATTCAAGGCAATCCATGGTGGTAGGTTGGCAGTTGTCTTGTTTTGGTATTATTGGTTGAATAGTTGGAGATGTAGAGTTTGTGTATCATAATTGATGGATGCTGCTTCCTGGCCTCTTGCAAAGAATTTCTTGGCTGACTTCCTCCCACACAAAAGTAGGCTCAATCAGTACCTCAGACATGGTGTTGGCTAGGGTCTGGCAAAGCCAATTTACATGGGAATAAGTATGATCCTCAACCTTCAAACCAAGAGAGGAGGTGTTGGTGGAAATTGGTGACATCGCAATTGATCAAAAATCTTGAGGGTGAGATTGGTGGCTGGATTTTGTGGATGACTGTATGCTTGTATTTTTCAAAAATTCCACAAAAAATTGAACACATTATGTGGCAGAGACAAAAAATAGTGTACCACAAAAATGTCCCAAACCCATATCAATCTTCCCCCTAACTCAAGCATATGACCAATGCCCTCATCTTTTTAACATCTCCTTTGTTTTTTTCATTGCTGTATTTGTCAATCTGTTTATCAGGCTTTTATTCCACACATTCTTCAATGACACATTGAGTTTAGTTATGTTTTCCAATAAGCAATTTTTCTCCATAACGAGTGTTCCCTCTGATACCATTAGAAGTATTCCTCTCTATAACCCCAAATTATACATCGTTCCTTCTAATTCAAAAAACTTGTTCATTTTTCTGATTTGAAAACAGTTCAGTCTATTTGTTGAGTTGATCCAGTACCTTCTCAAATGTATCTGTGCAAGTTTGTTAAACAAGCAGAAATTTAAATCTCTTTTTTCTGTTGACTTTCTCATTCATGTTTTATTTCTTGCATCCAATACTACACCTCCTCCTCTCATCATATGTGATTGTAGAGTTACATTTGAGACTCATTACTCAAATAACCACCAATGAAAATATCTCCTGGAACAAACCACCCAAGATTTAAAACACCAAGAGACTAAACTGTTGACTTGCCTTTTAGCCTCACTATTGCATCAATAATTTTTGAATTCCTTTGGTAATCCATTTTTATTGTCTTTTATCTCTTCATTGCACAATATCATCAACTACTGTAAATGCACGTCTTTGATCACCCCCAAATAGATCTTGTATCTTGTTTGAATTCCAATATTTTTGTGTAGATGACTGAAAAACAATGAAAAAGACTCCTTAATGAATGTATATTCCAGGATGAATATGGAATAATAGTCTTATTGCCAAAATTATGTTGATTTTAGTTTGTAACCACTGAATTATAAGCATTACAAATCTGCACAGTAGAAATTTTCTTCCCACTAGGGTGTTCCTGTGAATGGATCAGAACTGGTGCAGATGTAGGATTTAGCAAGAAGTAGAACTGTTTACAAAATCCTGTGCCTTGTACCCTTCAAAGTCGTTTCAATGTCAAAGTCATCTTATCAGCATCTTCAAGTGACTTTGATGCAATTGCTTGGGACTTAGTTGGGAAAGTCTTAGACATGTCTCAGACATGTCAAAAAGTCAGTCAAATGTTGGAAATTTTCAATTCCGACGTTGAAGTCTTCGACACAGAGTAATTTTTTGAGTCCTAATCACGAGTCAATGCCATGTCGTAACCACCAATCGTGAATAAAAAAATCTTCCAAATAAAAATTCAGAAGCAACACAATGTAGGTAACAATTCCATATTGGAATAAACGAAAGAAAAGACTAACTTTTTGCAAATGCATAATATTATTAATTCCAAAATAAAAAAATATGACAATTGAGAAGGATATGGATTGCAAATGCAACAAAATGCATCGCATGCATCCAATCTCAACCCCTCTCCACTTGAACCCCTCTTGATCCCAGCAAAACTCAAATTTTTCACTTTTTCAATTTTTCATTTGTTTTTCATCACAATTATTTTTCTTGGTAAACAGCATTACCCCTCCCCCAAAGTATCCCCTGTTGTTGTTTTTGTTTCCAGTTGTCCGTTGTCGTTTTCAGTTGTCATTATTGTTTGTCATTGT
Organism: Conticribra weissflogii; assembly: GCA_036940025.1. Taxonomy (NCBI): domain Eukaryota; phylum Bacillariophyta; class Thalassiosirophyceae; order Thalassiosirales; family Thalassiosiraceae; genus Conticribra; species Conticribra weissflogii. The sequence continues at coordinate 8,580 of JALLPE010000669.1, read as the reverse complement.
TTGCCATTGTTTGCCATTGTTATCTGTCGTTGCCGTTGTTTGCTGTCAATGCCGTTGTTGTTGTTGTTTTCATTGTTGTATGCCGTCGTCGTCATCATTGTTGTTTCCCGTTGTCATTGTTATTGTTGTTTGCCATCGTTGTTGTCATCATTGTTTGGCATTGTCATTGCTGTTGTTTGCTGTTTGTTTCCCGTTGTCATTGTTGTCATTGTTGTCATTGTTGTCATTGTTGTCATTGTTGTCATCGTTGTCATCATTGTTTGCCATTGTCGTTGCATGTGGAGGACATCGGGGGGTAGTCGTAGTTGTAGTTGGGAGTGAGCGTCGACGGGGCGAGGAGGGTGGACATTTTGGAGAGTTGATGGGAGCGGTGATCTCCATTGTCGTCGTCAACAACGTTGTTTTCTTGAAAGGAGGACGACGTGGGATGGCGATGGCCATGGCCATGGCGGCCAAAGGATATTTCTGCCAGAGGAGGGAGAACTTTGAGTTGTTGTGGCGGTTGCGGCATTATCTTTGGTGGCTGCCCTCAATCTACCTGAGATGGTTGTGGCGGCGGTGCTTACGGTCGTTCCATGTCGGCGTCTTCGGCTCTGTGCAGAGTAAATGAAGATGTCATTGTGGTCGTTGTGAGGTTCACTAGTTATTGGACCTGCTGAGTGCAAATCACAGTGCAATATAATATTAGAGTAACTTTGTAATTAATAATTATTTTTTAACTTTAAAAATACTCAGGTTAAATCATTTTTAAAATAAAAAAATATTGAGTGAAAAAAATAATTAACTAGACTCAGTATCATTAATCAATAATTGAGTAATTTTTACGTGTTTTTACGCATATGATGCTTATCACGTAACTTAAATCAACTTATAGAAATATATACAACATATTAATTTTTTATTTTGTATCAATTTTTGGTGTCTTTTTTTGACTTTTCAAGTCTGGACTTGCATTCTCCACCGACACCAAAAATCACTAAAGTCTTTGCAAAAAAATACGACATGTCCGGACATGTCTAATGTCGGTGTCCATGTCTTCAAATTTTCAAAAGTCTGGACTTTGGACTTTCCCAACTAAGACTGCTTTTGCAACTCTTAGATCCCTGATGCAAAATCTCCTGCATTTATTTCTTGAGAACATCTTTGCATTGATGAGGCAAGTAAGTCGTGCTTGTCTAACATATGCCATAAATATAGAAGATAGGATTGGTTGTAATTTACCAAATTGCATTGCTGATCAAGAGCATATTCAGAATTATTTTTGCCATTGTCATATGTTGCATTTTCATCCAAGTGAGCAATAGCTTTAACACCCCCATACCCTTGACCACTTCTCTCATCATTTGAAAAATCTTGTCTTTGCATTGCTCTTGTGTAGCCATGTGCATGTTCTCAACCAATTCATGCAAAATTCTCTCCAATTTTGAGTACTCAGAGTGCAAATCTGGTGTCTCTTCTGTCTCTGGTATAATTTTTTTGTTATTACAGTAATTTGTCAACATCTGCCACACTGACAGCTCTGCGTCATCATGACTCCAATTGTCATTTGTGAGTCTCTTACTTGGAATGTCATGACAGCTCAAATACACATGCTTGACCTTTTTGTTTTCAATTAAAGAATGAATTGGATGGAGGTATGTATTTCAACCCAACCAAATCTTCTCAAAATTTTGACTCTCATTAACACTTTCAATCATTATAGCCTCAATTTTTCTCTGCTTGTCGTTTTTTTCCTTAAGGAATGGCACATTGTGTGGGTCTTATAAAGGATGCTCTTCAAGATATGTGTAATTTTTTTGTTAATCCTGAATGACTCAGACATGGAGTACCAGTGCTATCTTCTGCATCAGTGGTACAACTCCTTGATCCGCAAACAATCTCCACTATGAAGTCATTTGTGCTTGGTCAGTACAACAAAACCTTTATGCTTTCCCATAGATGTTTTGTCTCATCAAAAAATCAGTTGTTGAATTCATCAGCATGCCCTTGACTTATAACAACTAAGGCCTTCAAGCTATAATTTTGATTCTCGTAGTCGATCTGTGCAGCTCCTTTGCTTGATTCTTTGGTTTGTATTGGTTTGTTGGATAGAGCATATCAGGGACAGGGGGAAGCGCTGCTGTCGTGGTCCATGGTTTCACAATAGTAAAGTGTTTCCCTTACAAATATGGTGAGATAAGAGGGGTTGAGATTTCAGCGGTGGGATTGGCGAGGACCAGCCAATATAAAACTTTGGCTGGCGGGAAAAGAGAAAACAGATCCCAATAGGTTATGAGCACACTAAAAAGTCAGATTAGTATGAAATCATAGTTGGAGTGATTTTGGCCCTTAGGCGTTGAATTCCCCTACCTAGTTACAATTTTGTTCTGTTCATTTATCAGGAGATCCACTGATCCTCTCGGCGCAATGATCCGTCAAATTCGTAAGAGTATATTCTCAAACTTGTTCGTGATTTTCGTTTGCTTCGTCATTTCACTTTGACAACTTCGGGCTTTGTTGTTATCAGGTTCAGCGCGAGTGTCTTGAATCCGTGATTGTTTTTCACACACTTTACGTTCCACAACCGCCAACGGAAAAAATGAGCACTGAAATGAAACGATCTCTCATTCTTGCAATCTTCTCACTTCACGGTTGAACCATTCTACCCATTTAATGCCTTCCAATCAGTGCAAAAAATTCCAGGAGGTCAAAACGCCCAAGTATTCGTCGGAACTTCCCTTCTCCTCGGTCTCTGTGCCATTCCTGTCTTTTCCAAAGACACCAAGGCGGGGCACGATTTGTTTAGTCAAGAGAAGCCTCAGGCCATTGTGGATTCGGAGAGTAGATTGAGAAAAGGATACATGGAGAAGAGAGAGCAAGAGAAGCAGGAGAAGCAGCAGCAATAAATTCAGTTTCGAACGCTAACAAAATCAAATTCAGATGAGGGGAGCAATCAGAATCTTCCATTAGAATTATAAACCACCAGAAAATTAGTAGATATATCAGTAAAGAACACAAAACAACCTTGCAAACAGCACATTAAAGAATAAACAAACCAAAATGACAGGGGGGAATAATACTCAAGAAGAAAATGCAGAGGAAATGAAACGAGCGTTCGAAGCATTCATGCTCACCGGGAAAAATAAGAACAATACACAAATCACCTTTTTGTCGTCATCAGGAGCAATCGCACAACCACAACCAGGAAGAAAGAAGAAGAAAAAGAAGAAATCATTATCCCTCCATGACAATGGCAATAATAGCGTAATTTCTCATGGCTCTCAAATGCAAATTACACCGTCAAAGCCAAATAATGACATCCAAGATGTTGCTTCATGCGAAGAAACGATCGCCTCACCGTCTAACAAACAAGGTTATTTGAGCCAGAAAGAGCAACAATCAGTCAAAAAGAGATATTATCAACTCTTGCGATCATTTGCAGACAAAGTCCAACATTCTTGGATAGATGTAGACGATCAACTATTATCTGTAATGGAAAACACCGTCAGCATCCGCAGTCGTCTGAGACAAGAGTGGACATTGTTGCATTCGCCGACGATGAAAAGAAAAGCCGAATCGGAGGCGGCAATGGAAAGTTGTGATCGATCAAAGAATTATGTTGATGGCCAGGATGTCGGGGACCCTGAGTGTTGGAAATACTGCGGTTTTCAAGGTAAACCGAGAGAAGACACATATTCGTTTCATTTGCTATCTTCCGATGTCCGTTTGGCTTTGTCTCACGATTTAGACCAGCACGAAAAGATGATGGCGGGGATACGTACTCTGATGTCAAATTTGGCAGAATGTCATGATTCGTTGGGAAGGTTGGTGGGGAATGTATGGCAATTTCACTTGGAAACCCAGACGATATTTCAAGGGGATGATGAAGGGGAAGCATGTTTTGAGCGCGACTATACAACATATGAGAGTATTGTGAAGGGCATCAATGAAGTTTATGAGATGCTGTCAATGGAGTTGTATAGAAAGCAGTGTTTGGTCCCAGTTGTAATTGACTCTACAGAAGACGAGCTGCTGGATTCAAAATATGGGGAAAATGACGATTTTGGATTTGGGGGTGATCGTGACTCGTTGCAAATTGCTCGGGATTGCTGTAAATCTTGGCCACGAAACTCGAGGTGTTCTCAAGTAAATGAGCAGAGGATGTTTTCAATATTAAAGTTGGGGAGTCAATGATACTAATCCAAGATCGATATAAAAATTTTGCGTTTGAGTTATTTTTCAGAGTAAATTTTTAGGTTGCATACGTTTTTGGCTTTTTCTAATAAATAGCACCTTTTTTCATTTGTACAATATTGTAGAAAAAATTTAGATACACTCTGCATTATTCAAACTTGACATACTGATGCTCGGTCCAGCATCGCTTCTAAAGCCAAAATTACCCTGCCTTCCGGATACGACACCCAACCTCTTGATATCATCCAACGTCTCACGAGGAACCGTGCTGCTCCAAAGTGCTTCTCGCAAACTCATAGGTGCATTCAAGGTCCTCATCACCGAAGCGGTCATAGGCGGACGATATGATCCCTGCTCTGCAATGTTTCCATCTTCATCAATGCAGGGAGTAACTTCTTCATCTTCATCGCCTAAAAGCGTCTGATAGGGGTCATGTGATTGCGCAAGTCTTCCGCTCCCGCTATCCGACGAAGCACTGGGTCCATACTTCCTCCTAGCTGTGGCCAACCCCGAAAACAACAAGCTCATCAACCTCGGCGATGTGTTTTTCTCCTCGACATCCTCGGGCAGATATTCTCGATAGGTAAAGGTAAACATGTGTGCGATTGAAAAGAACACCATCTCGATGCACACCAAGTAATCGATGATTCCATTCGCAACATCGTCTCCGCTCCATGTGCCGATATCACCAATGAATCCATGACTGCGTAGAAAATAGATGCCGACGCCTTGCCACCACGTGAAAAAGACTACGCCCTTGACACAGAGAAATTTTCCCACTGGATGCCAATTGATTGGGGAACGGAGATCGGATTTGGCGGCGTGGAAGAGTTTGACAAGACAGTAGAGAGCGTAGAGAACGCTGATGTTGAGGATGAAAGAAATGTATACGTAGGCATAGTGGACGCTGAACGTTCCTATGGAAGGAGGTTTTGGAAAGTGTTGTTTTCATCATTGTGAAAGTATTTGGTGAGCCAAAACTTAACAGCTCATTTGATGTTTACGATCAATGTCAACAAATATATATTTTTTGTTTCAGGCAGAAAATACAAATCATGACAAAGATATCCACTCACCTTCTCCATACCACCCACTCGGCAAAAACAGGAACGTGGTCAATAACGTCAGAATAGTCTTGACAACCACATACTGCAAAACCCCGTGCTTTACTTTCAGCAAGAACTCCTTCCCCATTCTCCACCTCTGCATTCCAAACACATTCGACATGAACCAACCATGCCCTCCCAAACTAGCCTCCTTCCTCCCCAAAAGTTCTGCCATTCGATCCTCTCCTCCCAACAATTCTATTAAATAATACACAAAACTCTGAATCACAAACGCCTCGTACAAATCCCTCAAGGTATCGATGTAAACCCTTGCCGGTCCATGAAATCTCAACGACAGCCAACTCTGCACGCTATACAAAGGGACCATGAACAATATCCGCACTACAAACTTCTGCACGTCGGGAGCGTACCAGTTGTATAAATGGCGGAAAATCTCTCGAAAACTGAGCACCAAAGTTATGACAACGAAAGAGGCGGCGCTATAAAATGCGGCAAAGTCGGTTCTACCCCTTCTGGCGTCGGAAATAGCGGAATGTAAGAGTAAGGGGAAGACCACGAGAAGGAAGATAAAGGAAGATGAAAGGGCAAAGAGATTTCCCATTTTTTTCATTAGGCGAAGGGTTTTCGGAAGCGAGCGTGTCGGGCGGAACGATCTTTGCGATGAACCATTTTCTTTCGAGTTCATTTTGATATTTGGATCACTACCGCTCGACTTTCTGGAAAAATAAAAGTTGCCAGTTCCGTTGCCATCGATATTATTGTCACTTTCCTCGCCAGCAGTGGATTGTGGATTTTCTAAACCAGGACAAAAATTGGTTGATCTACCGCCATCATTCAAATCCTTGTCCGAAGCAACCAGCCCGTTCCCCCCTTCTTTCTTCTCCTCTGAATCGTCGTCAGGGTTGCTACTGAATCCATAATCGAAATCGCAATCGTCATCCACTGGGGGCGGCATTCTCAGAAGAGCCACGCGAGGATCTTCCGGTTCTTCTTCGTTGATTCCGTGGATACTACCGCTGATGATGCCGGAGATGTTGCTTTTGGAATAGTTCCACGTGGAGAATGCCGGCGCTCGGGCTGATGCAGGCAGGGTGGATGAAGCATTACGCGAATAATCAGAGGAAATGAGAGTAGTAGACAGATCAAAATTGGCCGACTCAGAGACACTATCGCATCTTTCACGTTCTTTGCTGTTTTTGAGCAGATAGTCACAATCGCCGAGGTTGAGATTGAGCGGAAGCTGGAGAGGCGCCGGAGGCGTCGTCATGGTTGTGATGTGTGCTATGGTTTCTTCGTTTCAAGCCGGTTAGAGTAGGATAGCATCGTAGTTTTTCAGGGCTTTTGGTCTTGGCCCAATTTGATGATAACAGACACATAAGATAGAACAATATAATATTTTATATCATTTTATTTTATACATTATTTCATCTTTTGAGCTAACAACTGTATTACTCATATTGTTTAGTAAGTGAGAAAACGGAATCTTTTTGTCGTAACATTTCCATATGATTCCTCCATTGAGGTCAATGAAAGCGTTCTTTTTTCGATTAGTGACAGTTTTTTTTGGTAATTATTACAGCACTTTCTCTTTCGCTACATGTTTCATGCGTTTCGTCACAGCGGGGGGAGAATGGTGTTAAAATGATATCATCAGGTTCTCTCTTCAGTAGGCTCAAAATATACTATCCTAAACCCCTTTCAGAGAAGAAGTAAAATGTGACAACGAATGATTCACCGCAAACTTAACTTTATCTCTTGATTTCATTTCTTGATATATTATAGTAATGATATCATTGAATTTTGGTTTCAATTGATGACCTGATTTTTGGAACAATCTTAAATCTCTACAACTGATCAAAATTCCTCAACATTCCATCGTAAAGATTTCATGCGCAGTGATGGTTGTCAATAGTTGTTGTGTTGTAACTTTGGTTTTGCCGAATTTCAGATTCACCGCCACTGCCATATATTGACTTTACTGCTTTACTCAGAACTTGATTTGAAATTACCTTTTCTTTTCTTTTCCTCGTTCCATGCAGCTTGTTCTTCGCTAGAAAAAGTCGTGGCATTTTTGTTTCGGTTTTCGTAATAGTTCCATGCAGCCTAATGTATTGTTCCATATGCCATTAGTCATAAGAGTTGTCGTATACAGATATCAAATCAGGTAATTGCGAAGAAATTTAGGGATGATGTTGTGATTCGGTGGCACGCGGATGCGTTTTGTGTATTCATGAAAATGGAGGTGAAAATAATGCTTGAGTAGGTCTTGTTTGGAATGAAGAATGTTGAAAACAGAACAAAGTGAAACCTGCTGGAGTGGACTCCACGAGTTCATCAAATAATTTTGATAGCTTCTTCCATAAAAAATGCTAGGGAAAAATCAATAAGACTCATCAAGTGCAATTGCATTCATTCGATTGTCCAAGCGGTTACAGAACAGCAGCGGGAGGAAGATCATCAAATAGGGACCGAAGCATAGTATTTCCATTTCGGATTCCGTTCCATGACCTACAATACAACCCCACATAGAAATTCCAACTATAATATCATTCTCTTCAGATCTCAAAAGATAATTGGAGTCTCGAATTCTGAAAGCAGCAAAAACCTCTGAATTGGACTCACCACAATTCCTATTGCGGCCACCCATGCACCCATTCGACCAGTCTGTGATATAATCAGCGGTTTGCAATCAATTTTGATAAGGAGCAAACAACATGTTGAGTACACAAGTTTATCGGTTAAAATTCAATGAAATTAAATTCGTCATCCACATTTTTTTAGACGATGACTATGGACAATCACGACAAAAGTTATTGTACAAGATCGCCTCACCCTGCCGAGTCCGCTCGAAAATGGGTTTTTGAATGAGTTACTTTGATTCGTTGGTGGCTGGGCCATGTTGTAACCGGTTAGAGTGTTGAGCTTTTGCGGCAGTTTCGTTGCAGGTTTCGTTTGATAATAGTCGATAGTGGCTGAAGAAGGTGCGTCAGGAAGTCCTCCTGCTTTGATGGAGATCAGTGTAAACAGAAAATGAACAATTTCATATCAGTCGTCTTAAAATATCATATTTTCAATAATGATTACGGCAATAAAACAATATTGAACTAATTCCGTTAGTACAACCTAGTATTATCAACCTATTTTGACCATATTATTTTATTATTTGCTGTGGACATTACTTAGGTATAGTGCCTAGTACTATTGAATGTTAAGTACTATACCATACGATTACATATGGAAAAAAGACAGACTGGCTGAAAACGAAAGCTTCCACCACCAACCCATAATTCAACCGCATAATAAGGTATGTATCCTTGGGCACCGCCGTAGACAGTCGAAA
>JALLPE010000668.1:0-15535 GCA_036940025.1 Conticribra weissflogii | reverse complement strand
TCAGAGATTTCTTGCTCCGACGCGACGCCATGACCAAATATTTCTTTACAGCGTTTCAGATTGCGTCAGTGTTGATTCTTTATTTGATCGCTCCAAAGGAGTAGTTAGGCGTAGATTGCGCAGCATAAACAGGCAATACTACAATTTTATCTCTCCATCTCATAACACGCGAAAAAACAACCTGATAAAATTTCATCGAAAGCTGCAAGTATTCTTCACGGTGGCTTTTCATATGATGTGCCCTCACCAGAACGAAGGGCCGTTCAAATGACGCCATCCCTTCCACATAGGTACAGGAATATTTTGATCCGTATCATTGGCAGCTTTCTCAATTGTTTCCAACCCTCCATAGATCGGTACCGGATCTATTGATCGATTTGAAGCGCCTTAGATGAGAATCGTCATTACTCTACAACATATCTTACTAAGGGTATGTTAGTCGTTCTGTAATGGTACCGACTAATAATTATTCTGTAAAACACATCCAGCTCCGTAATCGCACCAATCTATCCACATGAAACCAGACAATAATATTTCCACCATTCTCATAAATCCACCTTCAACAGTTCAAATATTACTGCATCGATTCTTAAAAGAAAGTTTATTACATACCATTTCTATCAACTCTCCACTCAAATACCTCGAAATTAAGTCTAAAATGAAACCATACGCTCTAATTATATCCACTGGAGTTCTGGCAACATCATCAACATCTCATGCTGCACGTATCGGCTCATCAAGGCAACAGAAAAATACCGTGAAAAGTGATGGAAAATTATCTGGAAAACCTTATACCAGAGATGAATTAGAATCAATTGTAAGTTTCTTGTCTTCCTCATTTCGATTTCCCCAAATCTCAGAATTCTGAAGAAATCGATGCATCCGAATATTGATTTATATTCTTTTTATCTCTAGATCGAAAGCAATGTCGGCGGTAACGAACAGCGCAAAGATATTTCCTGCCAATCTGATGAGCGGGTTTTCAACTTCAAAGTAACGACAGATGCTTATGGATACGAAAACTCGTTCACTCTCAAATCCTCTAATGGCAAGGTTGTTGCATCTGAACCGTCTGGTGGCAATTGGGATGATTCTACGACATATTCTTACAGTTACTGCGTCAAAGCGGGAGGAGAGTATACTTTAGAATTCAAAGATATGTACAACGACGGAATTTGTTGTGAGTTTGGAAATGGTTTCTATAAGTTTGGGATAGATGGTAGTGGTAACGAAAAACACAGCGATGCTGGCACTCACTCAATCAAGGTTCCGGCGAAATCGACCATCTCTGAAGAAGTATTTGGAGGAAGAGCTTCTGGGTCGGATGGATGCATCACCATTGAAATTCTCCCAGATTCACATGGAGAAGAGACAAGTTGGGCAATCACTGATAGTCAAGGAAAGACTGTTGCGTCAGCTGATGAAGGGACGTACACTGGAGCTACGAAACCAATCTCTAAGCAAGTCTGTTTGCCAGATGGGAAGTACGAGTTTACTATTAAGGATTCTTACGGAGATGGTGAGTGATCCTTCGGGTTTAAGCAAACATTGGATACAGCATCAAAAGTGGTTTACTTTCAAATTACTGACAATGTTCACATGTCTTTGACCCAAACATAAACAGGAATATTGGAAGATGGATACTACAAAGCATTCCTTGGTGGATATGAGGCGTGGCGAGGAAAAGGATTCCAAGGTAGCAAATCGTATGAATTCAGACTTGGGTTCACTCCATCAATGTCGACCCGTGACGAAAAGTATCTTGAGGCACATAATACGCGCCGGCAGAGGTACCACACAAAATACGGCTCAACTTACGTCCCACTCAAATGGTCGCCTGCGTTGGCTGATCAGGCGTACAGTTGGGCGAACCAACTACTTAGTACATGCGATGAGACAGGTATCCATCACGAGAAAAATATATTCGAAGGTGAAAACCTCGCTAAGAATGTTGGAAGTGATGATTTTATGGGTCAATTGTATGACCCCGATCTCATAGTCAATCGATGGGTTGACAAAGAAGAGACATGGGGATGGCCTGGAAATGCTCACTTTACTCAGGTTTTGGTGAGTACTGAGGTGTTGGTTTAAGTAATCCAGTCTTCATTTTTATCGTTCTCATCTTATGTTGTCAATCATTGAAAAGTGGCGTGCTACGAGGTATGTTGGATGTGGAGAGTCCGAAATGCCTTTCAAGAATGGCACCTGTCGAATTCAAGTTTGCAGATATGCGGTAAGCAATGTATTATGTCAAATCATTTGCGATATAGATTCGAGTGCTTATTTGGCCTATTTTACTTGTCTTCCAGAGGGCTGGAAACTGCGCTATGGGTAGCTATGATGCATCAGAAGGCGATAATTGGAAAAAGCCAATGCTGGAAGACTACACACGATGTGGACCGGACTGTCCACCAGAGGGTTGCTTCTAGATGGATTCCTATGTCCTGACCTTCAACTTGTTCATTTTTCGTCAATGTTATGGAGCTTGTTGTGGAAACCCAAAGATTCATTCAACTCTAGAATTATTAGGAAAAGTTATATTTATGATCCGATCAAGCATTGGAAAAACATGGGACCTGCCCTTCTAACGCAGTTGCAAGATAGGCTCAATCCATACTTCACAATTCGCGGTGTATTGCCAACTGAATGATGCTCATTTTTGAGTTTTAATTCTTACAAGTACAATAGGAAAGGGAAATTGAAATGGATTGTCTTGTAAAGTAGGAACTTACGTCGCGTCTTCTGACAGCAAACATTATTGCGTATACTATTGGTAACTACGTCTTGAAAACCCATTTTACTACAATTCTAAAATAGATTGCAATGATGGTACCAGGATCATGACATCTGGTAGAATGTTTCCTGGTGTAATTGACCAGTTACATATTGATCTCTGCTGCATGTGATTGATTCAAATGCAGCATTTGGGAAGTTACAAAAGCACCTGGAGGACACCTCATTCTTCATTTCACTATTTGTGTGCAACACCGCCCCATCAACCTCAGAATTCCACTTTACTGCAAAGTGCATTCTAAATTTAGCGAAACCATTTCTGGCAGTTCCCATGGATGTCAAAAACCTTATGAAACTCTTCACAATTCAATGCCCATTACAATGGAATTGCACTATGGAACTTAAAATATATGGAGGCCCAGAATGGTTCATATTACAAATTTACTTGACAAAAAAACTGCATGTGTTGAAGTTCATGACATTTGCACAACATGTCCTATGTCTTTGGTCAACCTACAAAATGCATTTCCTTCAAGTCCTTCAGAGGACCAAGATCCAGGCAACAACAAAGAATGCCAATTCAATATCTCTTAACGAATTCTACTTCTTCAAGTAAAAAATATCAAGCAACCGAAGAAGCCTTGTTTCAAAAAATGAGTACTGGCTTCTCCATCGACAAACTAGTAACAATGGAATCAATGTTAGCAATGACAAAGACAATGGCTAGTATTGCTGTTATGTTTGTTCCAGTTATTTTACTACTTGCTAAAAGATTTTGTATTTATAACAGCATCAGGATAAGAATGATGATTGTTGATGTGTACCAGCAACCAGCACATAAGGGTTGGTTAATGAAATTGTTCATATCAATTTTTGATGCCTTCAATTCTTTGCATGATTATTTTAAATACCTGAAGTAATACTCTGACCCTCTTTCCATAAAAACTTTCTTTCATCTTGGAAGCAAAGGAGGAGCAGAAATTTGTTTTTCCCATCCACAATGACAAGTACAGACTCTACTGAGATTGGCGCAATTATTACAAAGTTACCTATCTTAGAGAACAAAAAACTCATCATTTCAGCAGGATGATCTTTTGGAGTCATGGCTTAGCAAATCATTTGACCACAATGAATAACTTAAGGGGTCCAATCAGCATGGTGACATCACATTCATTTGGTTTAAGTAATTCTGGTGTCAATTAAGACTGAGACAGGGATACGTGAAACATATGTTTCAAGATCATAGATGGAATATTTGCTGAGACTAAATAGAAAGTGAAAATACTCTGTCTAGCCTTAGAAACCAAGAAGTTGGATAAAGTAGCACACCAATAATTGGCAGAAACAGGGGAATTTACCTTAGAAACAGGGAGAGATTATTATGTGTGATAGTATTAATGATAAGGAGACTTCATTAGTTTACATGTTACTACGACGGAGGAAGATTTTGTGGCCATGAATACTGTGCAAGACAACACAAAGATAACTACCAATATGGGTCAGAACTTGTGCAGTCCTTAACCAGGATCAAATCAAACTATACTGATTAGTCACCACTTATGACATATTGATAATCTTTCTGGATGTTTAGCAGCAGTTGTCACAATTTTCTAGATATAATTGTTTGGAATGAGGCAAAGGGTGTGAGAGGAGCACACAGTGTGGTGGCTGGACTCATCACTACTTTTAAGGGCGCTTGGTGCTTTGATTCATTGGTTAGTTTTATACCCATCACCAAGTGCATCTGTTGTGTCTGATTGAACACTGCTGTAAGGTTGTACCAAATCAAGCAAAGGCAACTAACACATGCTTGAAACAACTTCATAGGTAAAAAAATGAACCTGTGGTCGAATTTATTTTGTTATGTGGGAGGGTACAAAGAAGGCCTCTTGCAGTGACATAGAAAGAATATTGTAGTATGCATTCTTTTTCAAGCTTATTTATAACAGAAGAATTTTTCTTCAAGAAATAGCTGAAAGAGGTTCTTAGGATAAAACTAATTGTCACTGTGTATTATATGATATAATAAGGATTCTGCAATATTGATGGCTAACAGCATAAATATATATGGCACCCAAGGATGCATCATATAGTATCATGAGTTCACCTTTGGTGAAAGCATAAAATTTCTCAGAAATAAAAGATCCAACTTATTTGATTTTAAAATGGTTAAGGGCTCAACTGATCTGTCAGAGGTGACAAGTTCCTGAAGGACACAGAGACTCAATGAGTCCAACACCAATCAGAGAATATTTCAAGTTTTTTGAAGCAAAAGGGGGTATGAAAGGCCCATAAGCAAGATTGTAAGAAGATCTCAACAATGGAATCATAGGGGTTGGTAGTAAAAATATAAGGAACAAGATGATGTTAGCTATAACTGTTACTAGATGATGAGAAATAAAAGAGAAAGTATAGTTTTGATTTATGGTTCCCTTAAATATATTCTTTTGATGATGAAACTGGGAAGATTTTTCTTGCCATTCTTTAGTGTGTTCTATTCATTGTCTTATATGTTTTTGTGCCAACATTGAAATAAGAAGAAAGAGTAAATACAATAGGTATGAGTTCCTGTATCCATCTGTATCAGAGTCAATAAATCATTTCAATGATAATTTCTGCTCTATGTTGATGCACAAAAACTTTCAAAAACTATTTTTTCATAGATCTGTTGGTATACTTTTCTTTTGCAATTCATTCATTTGTGAGGTTACAAAATTATTTGTTTCAATGAAAGCTGATGGTACATAAATAAACTTTCAGACACCATTCTTCATAATACCATTGATATGCTTTGTTTTGAAATCTATTCATCTGTAATGTTACAAAAATATTTGTTTCAATGGAAGCTCAATGCAATCAGATCATTGCAAAGTCAATCACAAAGTGGAAATATTATCACACAATTGTCACATTGAGTGTATTTAAGAAATTTGATTTGTGATTGTGTCCATCAATCAGTGCTGGGCTTGATGCACTTGTTAGAATATTGAAAAGCAATTGATAATTAGAATGAAGTGATTCAATAAGGATCAATAGTTGTCAGTTTCAAATTCAAAATCTATTTACACATCTCACAAGGTACAAACCTATTTTTTACTAATCTCCCAATAATGCATTGTTTGTAGAAAAATTCTATTGCAAGAGCTCTATTGCAAGGTACTTGCAGGTTTTGTGTTTTGAATATAAATATCAGAGAAGAAAGTTATGGATTCGAATGAAACAGATTCCATGTAAGTTTGGGGGGAAATGGCATGACAAACACTCATTAAGCATTATTACTTACTAGAAAGTTTTTAAGATATTTTGAGTTTAGCACAATTTTCCTTTGTCCACTCTGTTTTGATTACTTTATGTGGGAGTTTTGACTCATCCAAAAGGTGTCTTTTGTGATTGATTTTGATGGTTCTGTTTGTTGACTTACACATATTTCATTTTCTGTTGTCATTGACAGACACATCAGTTGCATACAATTAGCCCTTGTATTACTTTGCTTTTTCTAGAATTATCTAGTGTTTTGTTGAGATTACTTCCTCGTTACTCACTCATTATTGTCATAATAGATCTTAATTTAAAAATATTCCATGCATTATCAAAATTAGCCGCATTTGAAATATCACTATACCTATTAAAAATGCAATATCAGTTTTCAATTGAAATTGAATATAATCAATTTAGGTAGTAGAAGGAGAAAAATTGAGTGAAGTCTCCTAATGATGGAAAGACGTTTGTTACACAACAATACAGTGGATAATTAAGAACCCACAGTAGTTGACATCCTACACCCCAGGGGTGATGAGATGCTCAGCAGGTAATTACAGCACTTAAAAAAGTAGCAATTTTAAAAGTAATATAAAGGCTCATATCCATCAACTACATGTTATGCAAACAATAAAGAACCAAAAAAGATCTTTAAGTTGATCTGCTGGAGTTTTGTTGAGAAAATCTTACATATTCAGCTTTGTCCTGGCTTCTTTCAATGTTGTTTTGCCAACTTTGTTTGCTCATTTTGTGGTTTTCAGTTATTTTTAATATTTTGTATTATTTCAACTTTGTTGCTCCGTAAAACATTTTTGAAAATATGGTTGGTCAAAAATCTATGACAAATGTTCATATCCACACAAACAGTCAAGGTGGTGGAAAACAATGAACTCTTTCTATGGTCAATTTTGATAGGTTTTTGGGAGAGGCATGAGTGGAAGAATATCCCTTGAAAACCCTTAGAATTATTTGTGATGAATATTTCCTGAACTTTGGATGCTTCTGGAAACTAATTTATCTCTCACTAAAGAAATGACATTGCACAAATTGTCAGGAAGGCTGGAAAAATATTCTAATACTAAATATTCTCAACTGAGTTTGTGACAAAGGAGTAAGGAATAACAAATATAACTGCATCTCACAAAAGTAAGTCTTTACACATGAGCCATTGCAGCAACAATACAACACAAATTCTTGTGCAACTAGAGAGACAATTAGTCAAGGTAATCAAAGCAAAAAACCATGTGACAGGACCTTTCCTATCTTCTATGTGACGTTATTAATTGATTTACTCTGGTTGTTGAATTAATTTTTTAATTTGTTTTATTTTATTGATGCCATGGTACAAGAATAAGAAACAAAAGAATAGAAGATGAAACAATTTATTGTTGGTTAGATGAATGGGAACTGTTGTACATTTCTGTGGGAGGTGGTGCAATGACTATGTGTAGATGTTCACACTTTTGTGCATAGCTTGCCAGAACTTCCCAAACTACTCTTTGAGCTGCTGTGATGATAATTTAGATTTTCTGATATTTTATCATCACACAACGTTCACTCCATCAAACTTTGTGTTTTGAGGGACAGGAAGAAAATTGAATGTGTTTTGCAAACACGTTTCTCCTCAATATTCCACATATGCCAGTATTAGAATGTACACATAAAAAAGTCAAAGTTGTTAAATGTAGAGGAGTCTGTTGATTGAAAAAATAAAAAGACTCTAAGGGCCTTTCTAAATGCAACAAAAGTGTCACAACTCTGAAACTGACATCAATACAAAACTCCTATTGCAACGTTTTTGATTTTCTTCCACATCAAGCTGGACAAACGGTGTTCTGAGTTTTGTTGTTTTGAGAAAAGTAAAAAATATTTCTATGCACAACAATAAACAAAGTAGTACTCAAAACAATATTCTAATATTTTATTAGAGAACAAATTTGAGAATTGGGAACTGTGTATTCCACATAAAATAAAAAAATTAAAACTTCATGGCTAATTGACATGGGAACAAAAAATTTTCAGCATGATGGCTGATGGCAACTCTTCAAAAGACATAAATTCAAAATACACACTAATTTGATTTAAAGCATAATAATCACAACAAAGAGAAAAAATACATTAGCTTGTATACATAAAACTTGTCATTTGTATCACAACTTGGCCTCTAGCAGACAAGTTTCCTAAATGTATACTTTTCTTATTCACAGGAATATTCTTAATTATAATAAATTACCCATCAACCAATCATATGGATACAACAATATGATGAAATGATTATTAACAATAATATGTAATCATCAAAAAAGTATGTTGGGAGATAGTTGATATAAAAGAGTAGGGGAGAGATATCCAAATTTTTCTTCATTTTGCAAATTGAAGAAGGCTCATAGGGTTGGGTAGCTAGGGAGCTGGCAACCCCCTCCCTTCCCACATCCCCACATCCACCACCAATTCTCCCCCATGACCCCTGACTACATATCCTCTCCCACCCGTTGCACCCTCTTCATCTCCCTCTGCTATCACAACCTCCACTCCAACTACTTCCACTGCCACATTGCCATGAAATTTGATTTTGAGTTCAGGGTCTTGCTCTGGCTCATGGAGGTGGACAAAAATTCCTCTGCATTGCTCTTTCTCTACAATTGTTGCATGAAAAATCATCTCACATTGATCTTGTCATGGAGTGAGGAAGATGTGGCAAGATATCTCTAAATGCTCAAGCAATTTGATGGAAATGATGTGTCAGCTATTCAGATGAGGGATCATGTCAATTACATCAATTGGGTTGTTTACATGTTGGGAAGTGTGAGAAGCATCAACAAGACAGATGCGGTGCAGTCAATGAGTCAGTTTGGGACATTTCAGAATTTGGTGGGGGTGGAGATTGAGGAGTTGAGCATTTGTCCCTGAGTGGGGGTTAAGATGGTGGTGAGGTTGTTGGAGGCGTTTTGGGTGCTGTTTTCAAGGGAAAGGATGAAGAAGAAGAAGAGGAGGTTGTTGAATGATGATTGGGGAAAGACGGGAGATGGGTGCAGAAGTGGCAAAGAAAAAGGAGGAGAAGAAACGTTGATGTAAATAATGCTCATGATGAAGAAGTGACAAAATCATAAGTGTGGAAATGGAAAAGAGAGAAATAACCAGAGTGAGGGCCTGGATGTTGACAGTGACAGAAATGAAGTCAGGTTTTGAGAGTCATATCAACTACTGTTTGTAAAATTCATATAACAATTCATAATGCTTCATTTCACATGCAAAATAATACCATGAGTACTTTTAATTCATGTGTAAAATTAAAAAAGGTATTAACCCTCCAGAATCCCTGCCATTGTTCTCTTGTGAACAGCCATCTGTTTGGCAATTTGCTTCACAAACACTTCTTGCGTGGAAATTTCTTGCAATGATGAGGCCCGCACCACAGAGTGCTGACGTGATGAGTGGTGGAATTGTGAATGATGCTTTCTTCACTTGGCAGGTGATGAGGGAGCCAACTTTTCCAGAGAGTTGGGTTGTGGAGAGGAAGATTTGGTAGGCAAACAGTTGGAGGAGGAATGTTGTGGGTATTTTCAAGGAGTTTTTGATGGCATTGTTTTTGTTATTTGGTGGATCATCACCTTTGTCTAGGAACACAGTTTGGATGAGGGAGGTGAGGATAGATGATTGTTTGGGGTGGCAGCATTGCTTGAGGGTGAGACTGGAATTTGGCAATGAGGACAAGGACAGATCCAAGGTAATCTGGCAATCCATTTTGAGAGAATCTGCCAGTTGGGATATTTTGTCAGCAGTAATGGTTGCTATGATCTGGTTCTTGATCTGGATGTGCAATCCAACTGTGTGGAAGCAGTGAATGCTCTGGAGGTGGTAGTGGAGCTGGTGTAGGAGGGAGGAGGCAATGCCAAGGCAGCATAGGCATGGAATGGGATGGTGACGGAGGTGACATGGCCTATTTTTCATTTTTTGGTGGCAGCGGAAGGTGAGGCGGGGGAGGGGGATCTCCAGGGGGGAAGGTGGTGGAGGTTGTAGGGGGCAGAGGATTGACAACCTGAGATGGCATGAAGACCCACCTGGGAGGCAGGTGGATACTGTTTAAATGGATGCTCTTGGCTTTCAACAGTAAATTACATACAATAAATATCTAATTTTTTTGTTTTTTTCAAGTCTTGGGAACATTTATCTAGAAAACTCATCTTTCTGGATATTTGGTTGGTGTAAAAAACATTTTTAGTGCAAATCCATATTTTTGGTCTGCAGTTGTCCATTTGTGACTAATCCTGTCCATCACCTGTCAAAACCCATTTCGAAATAACATGTCCTCTAGAGGATGCATTTTAAAATTTTTGAAACATTTAAGGAATAACTTGTCCTCTAGAAGACAAGTTTTTGACAGAAATGGATACAGTTGTGAATACAGGTCAATTTTGATATGCATAATGCTATTTTCACAATATAATGTTTACTGGCAACTATTTTTTGTCCATCAAAAGCTGGATAGATTGGGCTGCAATGGGAGTTTCCTATCAACTGGTCTTATATGAACAGCAAGAAATCAAAGATGATTGTTGTCTTACATAATTAAGGGATACAACAGTTTACAGTAATGTGATGAAAGGTTAGATCATGTTACTAGAGTCCTTTATCAAAGGAGGTTCCCTGACATTTATGAGATAGCAATTCAATTTTCCCTTGTTTAAATGCATGGAATATCTATTGTGGATTGGATATTTTTGTTTGTTGTTGATTGGATACTTTTCTATGATTGTGTCATGTTTCCTATTTCAGTTGACTGTTTCTTTTGTTATTTGGATTTTACTATGCACTACAATTGGTCAATAAATTACAGTAATTAGTATGCATTTTGGTCCTTGATAGAACCTCTTGCTGATTTTTGAGTCATGATATCTTGGACATCTTTGAGTCTTCTGTTATGTTTCAACAATGACATTGATTGGATGTTGATGACATAAAGAGCATTGGATGGATGTGAGGCAGAATATGGCCTATTTCAATGACATTTTAATCCAATATGCAAAGTGAGTAATATTTTCATATTCCATTCCATCAAGTAAGCAAGGCACACCTATGTCCCTCACTGGAGATTGGCACTTCATTGATTGAAAATTATTGCCACTTTTGACAAGTTGCAAGAAATTTTTTGTTTTTGTCCTCTCTCAACACTATTGACAATGATTATTTTATGAATATAAAATATTGCATCAAATTAGAAAAATGAAATAAATTAAAACCAATTCAGTAGTCAATAAAAAAATGCAGAATGTAATTGCCCTAGGGTAACTAATGGCAGAGTGGAATCAGAATGACTATTAGTTTAAAAATAGGGCTGGAACATCTTTTTCCAATAAGTTCATAGGAATCCCACATCTCAGACTTTATAAACACTTACACACATCAACATGATTATGATTGAACAAAATCACTAACTCATGGCACAACACAAATAGAAATCTTGCAATAAAAAACTTTTACCTCAAACATGGGCTTGATTGATAATTGCACCCCAAGGCTAACAGATCAAGACTGATCTTTGAGCAGAACTACATGTCTACCTTATTTGGTATGATACTTTTTAGCAAAATATGCTTTCAGCCACTGTTTTATCTGAAGATCAATCACATTAGAGAAGTGCACTTTGCTTCCTCCTCCAACTCAGTTGAGGATGGTCCAAGCTCTGTTCAAAAAGTAAATTATTGATTCTTTATAGCTGAAATTTTAAGAAGTATTTGTTGTATCTATACTTATTGCCATTCAGCATGTATCACTATGATATTTACCTCTTATGCTAAGATACTTGTAAATGTTCTCATTCAGTGAACAATATCAAAGGTCATCAGTTCAAATCTGTGCAATACCATTTCACTAGGAGGTAAGAGTTTTGTATTGATTTTGCACAAATGTTACAAATTGAATATTTGTACCAAGTGTATGAAGGAATTATTTTTTTGTATGAAATGAGTTTTACAGTAATGATGAAATTTCGTCTTTTTATGATTGTTAAAAACTGCCACTCTTAAAGCCCCTTTTGTTACTTCCAACGGAAACCAAGCATCTGACCTTATCCCAACACAATTAAGTAAGGCCACACTGCTTTGGATTGGCACAAAAGCATCCAGAAGGCAGATAATGTAACACTAATAATAAAACGTAACGTTTTGATTTTGCTCAAAAATGCTGTATAAATTAATTCTTCAATATTGATATAGTACTAATATTTTGTTACACCATTGTTGCCCTGTGGAGTTTTGTGTTTGCTTTTTTTGTAAAATTGATGAAACAAATATTTCAAGGTGAGGTCTAATCACATTTGGGTTGACAGCAAAGAAAACAAAAACAAGGCAAAGGGGCTGGGGGTTCCTATATTTTTTATGTTTGTTTTTCCTCCCATTTTAGTGTTATACTTTAGGCTTGGGGTAGTGCATTTTTGGTTGTATCTACTATCAATGTACAGAGATTTCATCTGGTGTTTGCCTGACTTTGATGATTTTCCAAACTCTCAGGTCTGTCTGTCACCTCCAAAGGTATCCTAGCTGACAAGATGGTTTGTGGTCAAAAAAGCATTGATTTTTTCTGCAAGGTTTGATTTCATTGCCTGGCTCATTTTGTTGCCATCGTTGCTGTCAAAAATGCCACCAAGGGAAAAACAGATAATTGCAAAACCACCATGGCAAAGCCAAGGAAAAACAAGAAGAAGGTAAGGAAGTCCAATCCTCCCACATCATAGCAGGTTGAGCAGGATGGAGTAGATCCTGTGTCATTAACACATTCCCACACTGCAACAAACATTGCTGTTGTACAACAAATGTCACTCCCTCAATGCATTGCAAGCTACAGTTGCCTTTCAACCCAACAGAGCATTTGCATTCTGATTGCATGTAGTCGTATCAAGACTGGGTCATGAGAGCAAAGCACTCAAGATGTACAATGTGGTGGCAGCATTGCAGGGGGGATGCGGGTGCAATCCAAGGAAGTCAGCATGTCCAGTTCTCAGCATAGTGCAGCTGGTTATATAAAGATAGCCAGTGGCGGTGGAGTGAGGTCCAAGAAGTCTGCTTGGGAGGGTGGAGAAATGCAAAGAGGTTTGGGGGAGATAGAGGGGAAGGTATGGCGGCCTCTACCAATGGCAGTGGTGCGTCGGGGGCAAGGGAGAGGTCAATTCCATGGTAAGATTGTCATGCAATAAATTTTGATCATTATTTTTGATTTTTAATACCCCGATCATGTTCAACAAATTTTCATGGCACGAAAATGCTACGCAATCCAAAAATGGTTCAGAAAAAACCAGCACAAAGACTCTGATTTAGAATTTATTGTGTCAGATGAGCCCAATGATGAAGCTGGTGGTAATCATGTCTGTAACCAAGGATCTCTATAGTTAGAGCTTGAAGAATACCAATCAACCCAGGAGGAAGCAAACGTTCCTGATTTGCCATTGCTTAATCAACCATCTCAAGAAGAACAGGAAGAGGATGGTGACAATGAGGAAGATATGATGGAAGAGGGGGGTGTCAAGGGAAACCAGAATCATTGATTTGGACTAGGTGTATATAGCAGATAGCATTTGACTCTGTGCTGTTGTATTGATTTTTTCCACATATTATTTACACATGGAGTTTTTATAAATGTATTTTATTGTTTCTGACCAATTTTTGCTTCATTTCACTGCCCACAACTCTATTGTAAATCAATTTACCTTCATCACTTTCCTTTCATGTGTAAAAATATTGCCAATGGTTCTACTTGGTATTGATTTACCCTTGGCATGCTCCTCCTTGTGTATTGATGTACTTTGCCACTATTCTCCTCATGTGTTATCACATCTCCAATGATTCCTTCACATATGTTTTACCTTTGCCATTATTCTTGCATGTCAGTTTGGTTGACAACATTTCTACATTTTGTCACTGGTGATTGTACTGCATATTGGTTTTTATTAACAATTCTACTTTGTCCTCAATGGCAACTCTACAGCATAATGATTACCATCAATGATTATAATGCATATTGATTAACCTCCACCATCATCCTCCTATGTCATTTCTTTGCCAACAATTCCACTACATATTGATTTACCTTTCTCATCTATCTCCCATGTTATTTTACCTTCCTTGTTGATATCACATGTCATTTTGTCACTTGCAATTCCACTGCATAATGCTTTTCATCAATGATTATGCTGTGTATTGATTTACATCCTCAATCGTCTTCCTGTGTCGTTTCTTTGCTGACAATTCAACTACGTATTGATTTACCTTCCTCAATGTTCTCCCGTGATTTTAATTTCAAACCCACCTCAAAGCATTAAAAAACCATTGAAAGTTCATGCAACAGGAGCAAGATGATGTTGAAGATGACTGCAGCAAGGAAGAGGAAGATGACCCAGACACCATCAAAGACCAAACTGCACCCCAAACATAGAGTCATGTTGATGTTGATGTTGATGTGGTCATCAAGGGTATTTTTCCAGATCTTTCAGACATTACAACTAGGCCAAAGAACCACTGCCTTGTTGTGAAGGACGAGGTTGACCAGTTCAAAATTTCAATAATAGACATTCCAAACAGTGAATGTGAATTGATTCCACCCAAAATTAAAAGCAAGGGTACCCACAAATTATTCCTTTGTGTTCCTAAGAATTACCTGGAACACATCAACACCACCTGGGATGAAGAAAACAAGTATTGCATTGTGACTTTCAACAACAAACCTCTTTTGGGATAATAACAAATGGTCCACATTCAACAATGCAGTGCAAAATTTCATATTTCATGTTCATAACCTGGTCCACTTCCAAGTACCACATGATAAGATCATCTACATGCTGTTATGTATCTGTTTCATGTTTCCATATTCCTCTTATGCATTCATTTTGATCCTTTTGTTGCTGCATGTGCCATTATTGCTGGTGATACTGCATTGTGTTTTTCTTATCATGTTTCATTTCCAATGTCAATAAATTTTAGACCACTGTTCTGTCACCATGCATGATCTTGGCTTTGTATGGGGTTGTGGGAAATTCATGTTTGAATACCAGGTGAAATATCCTGTTTGCACTATGGATCACAGGATTTTTGGTGTAAAGGGAACTACTGAGGCTCTTAAACAAAATGGTAAGGAGTTGGCTGAAGATTTTGAAGACTTAATTTGTAGTGTTCGTCTTGGACTTTTTTACATTCATTCCACCAAAAGTTCCTTAGGTACTGGTAATTTCCATCCAGATCAGGTTTCTACAACCAAAGATCAATTCCAAGTGCCTAGTGATATCCAAAATGTCAATGTACTGTGGGAATTTGATCAGCAGGG
The DNA here is from genome assembly GCA_036940025.1 of Conticribra weissflogii. Classification (NCBI taxonomy): domain Eukaryota; phylum Bacillariophyta; class Thalassiosirophyceae; order Thalassiosirales; family Thalassiosiraceae; genus Conticribra; species Conticribra weissflogii. The sequence continues at coordinate 232 of JALLPE010000668.1, read as the reverse complement.
TGTCTCAAGGCATAACAATTTCTAAATTTTGATTGCTATTTTTATAGTATTTGGGTATATATTGAGAAGGCTGCATGGGGACCAACCAAGGATGGGATGAAACAATCTCAGACAAACCTCCACAAACGCCAGAACTATTGTCAGAAGCAGAAATGCATTGCGTGGAATGCAAGACTTACTCACAAAATGTTGGTTGCATGTGAGTATCAATGCACTATTTCATTTTTATGTT
>JALLPE010000667.1:2761-13391 GCA_036940025.1 Conticribra weissflogii | reverse complement strand
TACAAAACACGCTTTCTAGTTCCATTCGCCAGACTGGATCTTCTTCCATACTACTCTCGCTTCGCCGCCATTCTTGACCGCGTATATTCCGATTCTACTCTAGTCACAGAGCTCGAACAGCAAATGCACGGTCAAGCTCGATTCAAGAAGAATCAAAATCTAGAAAGTCGATTGAGAACGGCACGATATCTCGGCGAACTCACCAAATTCCGTGTGGCTCCTCCCATCGTGGTTCTTCGTGGGTTGCGGCGATGTCTCGAGGATTTTAGCGGTCACAATATTGACGTGGCGTGCTGTCTTCTGGAATCTTGCGGGAGATATTTATATCGTACGAAGCACACGCATGGCAAGTTGTCTGAGCTGATGGATACCATGATGAGGTTGAAGAAGGCCAAGGTGAATATAGTGCATTCCTGCTTTCCCTTACTTTCTGCCACTTATTCTAACATTTTCAACACGATTGTAGAATCTTGATGAACGACATGTTGCAATGATTACTTCTGCCTTTTTCATGGTGAACCCACCCCGCCAAACCAATCGACCGACCAAGGAAGTCTCGCCGTTGGAAGCTTACCTAAGATACCTTCTCACAACGAAACTTGAACCTGACGATATATCTATTTCATTTGTATCTAAGCAAATACAACGACTACCATGGAGTGACCCAGGTATCGATTGCGGTTCTCTCGTGTGTAAATTTATGCTAAAGGCATGTCGTAAGGGACGATACAAGGCAACCAAAGCCATAGCTTTGGTCGCTGCAAATCTCAAGCGAAGCAAGCCCGAAGTCCCAGCGAGGCTGATAGATGCAGTGCTGGAAGAGATACAGTGGTTCATAGAAAATCCTAACTTTCGAGACCATCAGAGAACTATTGTTTGCAGTAGGATTCTTGGCGAGCTTTATTGTGCTGGAGTCATTCCGTCTTCCATCATTTTCGAGGAATTGCATCACATTTTGAATTTCGGACACGATATTCCAGATGCATTGAGACAAGCGAGCAAGAACCAAGAGACTTTCACTTCTCACGGCAGGATTTCCCAAGCTATTCCCGAAGACGGAGAGTTGGAGGAAGACGAAAACAAAAACAACGAGGAGGAAAAACCGAAGGTTGTTTCGGTATCACGGTTTTCCAAGTACGACACCCGAGTTCCGTGTGAAATCGATCCACCAACAGCAGTCTTTAGAATCAAACTTGTGTGCACAATTTTAGAGACTGTTACACCCTATATTGTGAGTGCGACGAACAAAGTCAAGCTTGACTTCGTTCTTGCGGCTCTCCAGCGTTACCTTTTCACGAAGATTTCTCTTCCCAGTGATGGTGAGTTGCTTTTGGACGAATATTCTGAAACCTTCTCCTTCACCGATTTGTTAATTTGACTTGGCATCATATCAACACCCAGTGGAGTTTTCCGTTCTTGATATATTCGATGGCCTCGACTCTCAGCTTCGAAAGCTCGCTCCAAAAGAAAGCAGACGCGGGCCAAACTCCAAAGGCAGTGGCCAGAAAGCATCTCCCGCATCCTTCGAGAGGTACACAACATGGCTGGATGCCCACAACTTTGTCATCGCTGCTGAAGAGGCAGAAACACTTTCTGGCGCTCGAGCCTCTACGAGGTTGTTAGCTCAAGCAGGACTTCTGGTAGCCGAAGATTCTTCAAATCAAGAAATAGAGGGTGAACTACTTGAGGAGGATTTGGAGAACAGCGTTGGAATGTCAGAAGATGACGAAACTCTTGATAGCGTGAAAGATAGCATGGAAGGAGACTCCGATGATGAATCCAACGATGATTCATCGGCTGCATCGGAAGCAGAGGGTGAATCCGTCGATGGAGATTCTGACGAGAGTGATAGCGATTCTGAATCTGAAGGCGAAAGCGAAGAGGACGAGGAATCTTTCACAGAAGAAGATGAAATCGATCAAGCTTCCTCTGAAGCGGCGTATCTTAGACAGCTTCAGGACGAGGCATTTGAAAGTGAACTTAGAAAACTTACCATGGAAGCGTTGGAAAAGGGGAAGGTTTCAGCGAGGACAGGTACTGGAGGCAAGGTGTCATCGTCTATGCCATCAGCACCGCAATTCATTGCAAAGAAACCTTCTCCTGTGGAACAAAGCCAAATTAGCAACGAAGATGTATCTGTACCTACCTCGTTCAATGGCGATGAAGGAATGAAGTTCAAGCTTTTGAAACGTGGTCATAAAGGAAAGGCAGAAGAGAAGCAAATTTTTGTACCTGCATCAACAAATTTGGCCAAGAGGGCAACAAAGCAAGATGACGAAGCCGCAAAGGAGAGGGATATCGTCAAAGCGAGGGTTCTGCAATATGAAGCCGAAAGCGCAGAGCTACAACATTCTGGGGGAAATGTTTACTTGGATCAGACTAAATTGCAAGTGATCCGTAATAGACCTTTGTCAATGGAAGTTATCGATCGTAATTTTGGCAAGAAGCCTGAGGCGCCGTACAAAATCTCTGAGAGGTTACGGCGCCCTGGACGAGGAGGTGGGCGTCTCTTCAATCCCGGACGAGGTACTAGCGGCAGAAGTTTGAAATAATTCACTGCACAGACGCATGAAGTAGCATATTCAACCGTTCAATACAAGAATATGTGAACTTAAGTTTTAACGAACCCTGTCTTTATAAAATCTTCATTACTGCGTTCGACTTATTGACTATAATTCTCGTTTCATCGACAGTGGATTCAAAATTCATTAAGTCTTTGCACAAGTTGTGTGCACTCATCCGCTTCTTTCAACACACTCAAAAATTCATCAGAATTCTTCACCAACTTCTCTCGCTTACTTACAAAGAACTTCATCTTTTTGCCCTGTTTTTCATTATTCAATTTCATTTGAGCGGAGAGACGAAGATTCTCATTTTCTTCCTTGGCATCCATAGAAAGTTCATCTTCAAATTGTTTTCGTGGCAATTTGCACATATCCGCAATAATTCCCGAAGCAAGCTTTATCCTCTCCCCCTTTCCCTTCTCCATAGGAACTGGAATAAACGCAAACTCATTATCCCGTCGAAACCACTGCATCTGTTTCTTGGCATACTGCCTCGTCGCTGTGGCAAAATCGTCCAAGAACGACGTGAAAGCTTCACGATCACCACTCCTGGCATTATCTCTCTTCAAATAGTCCAATGCTTGGCGATATCCAATCGCACGCGTGACCTGCGACTCTTCCGGCAATCTTCCAGTCACGTACAATTGGGCAGTTTCACGTAATAATCCACGCAATAACATTTCCTCGCATCGTCGATCTACAGTTTGGAAATGACTCATGCGATCGTCGGGACAAAGGAAGAAACAGCGGACGTCGTATCCCGATTCGAGGAGGCTTCCAGATCTTACTCCGGTGTATAATTCCTTCTCTGTAAATTCTTTCAAAATATCTTTTACGGAGACCTCATCTTCTTCACTATTACACCCTTGCTTTTGTTTTATATTCTTCTTGTTCTGGGATTGCGACTTTTTCTTTTTGGCAGCAACGGTGTAGGCGACTTCTAATAAACGGCGAAGGCGATACCAATCCCTACCACACAGTTTCTGAACTCGGTTGCGAAAGACAGGTCCGAGAGACGAGACTTCGGCAGTGGCCTTTTTCCAGGCGATTGCTTCGCGTATTTCGTCTTGATCTATTTGATCATCTTGCTGATTGCTGTTCATTGATTGTGTATCTAAATCAATTTCATTCCTGAGCGATTCAGTTGTTGTATCGCCATTTTTTTCTTGGTTCATATTTTCAAAACTTGTTTCCAATTCTTCCGGGGAAAAAAAATCATCATTTGCACGGAAACCGTCAATCGTCCTTGCGGCAAGTTCCACTGCCTCATCCGTAGGACGAACCGCATCTGGACGTCCGTGCACTAGCCATTGGAGGTACATCATAGTCCCTCCGACAACTACTGGCAATATCGGTTTTCTTATTGCGTTCTCGCTTGAGACGTTGTTTTTATCAATGCCAAGACTATTCTGAAGTAACTCATCGATGGACGATCTTCTTTGAACCGCCTGTTGATCATACTTCCAAGAATTTTCAATGTCGTCGTCTTCTTCAACATCCCCGATCGTTTCTTGTTCGATAGAAGTAGAAGCACTGTTGTGTCGATGACGATGATTCGTCGATGTAAGCTCCCTTATCACATATCTCGCATCCCTCATCCAATCCGCAGCGTTGTACGATGAAGCCGCATTCCATTCTAAATCCTTGTTTCCTGAGAGGGTTGCATCATGATTATGAGCAGAACTTTCACTCACACTAACTGCATCGATTGCGCGTTTTGGAGGATCTACCACATTGACCAAATGATGAGGAGTCTGTTCCATCTCTTCCGCGGTCGGTTTATTGGCTCCGATGTCGACTCCTCGATAAGCTTGAACCGAGTCTGCAGAGACGACATGTCCTCGGGTGCCACGGAAATAATCATCACCAATGTTGTTTTTGCTGTCAGTTTTGTTATCATTATGATTGTTAATGTCATGATTGCAATTATTGGACTTGGCATGATTGGTCAAAATATCCCAAGCCAAGGAAGGAGAACACAACTGGGCAGCCACATCCGATTTTCCGACGGCGGTGGGTCCGGCAAGCACTATTACTAGTGGGCTCATTTGTTGGATACAAGAGTTAACATTGTGTTGTTTGTTGTCGTGTCGTTCAGAGTGATTGCTTTGTTCAGAATTGGAAGGAGTAGTTCCGAAAAGTCTAGTCGAGGATGCTGTTTTTTTGGATTCGTGTGACATGGACATTCTGGGAGCATCTCCTTCTCGCTTTTTCTCAGGGTTTGATGGCGATAATGATTCCGACTGAATTACCAGTGTTGTTGATGACGTCGACGGCGGTCTCTTTTTGGAATTTGTCATAAGGACGGCGTGATTTGCCTGAAATGGCGATGCCATTGGGACAAAAGTAAAAAATGGCGCTGTGAGAGCAAATGCCAATTCGAAAGAAATCGACCGCAATGAAAACGACTTGAATAATGTCGAGTAGGAATACGTCGCAGAGTGACTTTTGAATCGTTGTATCAGTGGGAAGTGGCAGTTCCTCCTCCCGATGGATGGCATTGGATGAGTTTTTTGTCGCGGGAAGAATTCGATTGACCCCTCTGGTATAATGATATGCGAAGAGTAGGTGGCAGCAGTACCGTCTTTAATTAATATTGCAGCAAAGATGAATAGCAAGAGTTCTAAGAGAACTGCAACACGGAGGGCGAAGTAGAAGGTACGAAACGATGAAAGGAAGATGCGATGGCCCTTTTCAGATTTCGCTGTGCTTTTCCTTCTTGGGAGCAGAGATTGTGGCATGGCAGACTTGGTGTACGTTGCATGGGTGCAGGTAATGCCAAAGAAGCAACGTAATGAGAGAGACGTTGGATTTACTTATGTCTACTATGCGCCATGGGTGTGAAAACTGCAAAAGCAATGTAGTACCATCGACACCAAACAAGGAGTCAAAGATTATTTGATGCTCGTTGTGAAGAAACGAAAGGCAATTTTTTTTAGTGTGATGTGTACACAACCGGATCGTAGCGATCAATCATGAAAGTTGCTTCTTATTTTTTGAAAATTAATTACCTTTAAATATTAAACTATTTCTCTGAAGTTTTTATATTTGAATATTAAAAAAGTTAAAAATAATAAGAGAGTAAAAGGTAGTACTTGTTTGGTGGCATACAACATCTTCCGTCCGTCCATCATCGCAGATCTCAAGCGGTCAAAAAGATTTCACTCTCTCTCTTTCTCTCTGACTTTCTCCATCACTTTCTCTTTCTCAGACCCGGTGATCTCGCACCTTGAATGATTTTCTTCCGTGGCAATGACCAGACGACCACGGCAGAATCCGTCACCGTCACAACGCAGGACCGAGAAAGGGAATCACTAAACAGAAACGATAGCAGACGGAACAATGCTAGGTCAAAACTAAATTTTTACACGCAGGATTGATAGAAGTTTGCAACCGCGTCCTACGCATCCAGAACGGGAACAAGACACTCCAGATCCAACAGTGCCTTATTTGCATTGCACCCATCAACAAATCTAGACAATGGCGGCCAACGCCACCACCAAACCCGCGATCGCCAAGAAACCACCCAACGCATTGGGATGTGACTCTAAGCGCATCGCTTACGTGGAACTATTCCGCCCCAAGACCCTTGCCGGTGGCAGTGGTATCCACAGTCACGAGATCGACAATATTCACGGCAATAACAAAAGCCACAAGGGCAAACGAAAATTGCCCCACATTCGACTCTATCACCTCGTATTTTTGATGCTTTACATCTACCAGGCTTATTGGTGTTACTCTACCATGGGAGTGCCATACAAGGACTTTTTGGATAAGGCCGAGAGGGAGGGGTTTGAAGGTCCGTTCACATCTTGGGCATTTTTTCCTTCTCAATTTACATCATCTATCCATTAACTTTACATTACTGTTTCAATTTCACAAACCACTTCTTCACGAAATCCATTACCCTTCACAAAACTCACCGCCCAATTCAACAACCAAAAATACCGAAGTCATGGAAGGAACCACCAAAATGCGCGCCGAACTAACCCACGCCCTCTCCGATCTCGAAGATCCCCACCGCACCACCTCCGCTACCACTTGGTTCTCCTGGCTTCAAATGGACATCGAAGAACACGCCGAACGAAAAAAACGCGAGAAAGAAACCTCCGTACTCGACTCCCTTCCCAAATCAATGCGGGTGCCAAAGAAATACATGCCCACTTTCATGAGTCTTTTGGTGACGGGGATTTTGGTCACCTTGCATTTGTTGGTGTTGTTGCTGCAAGTTTGGAGCGTCAAGGTGAATTTGTGGATGAATTACATTGGGGTTAAGGGGGAGGAAGTTGAGGTACCTGAGGAATGGTTGGAGTTGGAGGACGATAGAGGGACTTCGATGAATCCGTTATTGAGACCAGTGCCGAAGACGGTGGGTGGGACTGATTCAGGGGATGGAAAAATGGGGGCAAGTGCAGCTGGTGGAAGGGAGGAACACTCGGCAAAACATCTTTTGGAGAGGATTGAATACAATAATGCGAATATGGGGAACTTCCCGAAGCATTTGCCGACGCATGCGTGCATTACGCCTACCAAAGCGGGAGAGTCAAAACTGCTTGTTCCATTGCTTTACATGCCTACATTGGGAATCACTATGGAATATCATCGTCGTCGTTACTATCTCGATTTTGAGGGGATGATCTGGACGAAAATTCGGTGTAATACCACAATGCCTCTTCCATTTTTCAAAGAGTGGAGCGGAATGACCAATGAACAGCACATGGAAGCGGCGGGGATCCGTTTTGGAGAGAATAAGTTTGATGTTCGCCAACCTACATTCAAGGAAATGTACAAAGCTCAGTTACTCAGCCCATTTACTGTGTTTCAGTTATTTTGTGTGGTGCTGTGGATGTTGGACGATTACTGGACTTACTCGGCATTTACTCTGTTCATGATCTTGACGTTTGAAGCGACAGTAGTATTCTCGAGACTGAAGAGTTTATCGGCATTGAGAGGAATGGGCAATCAATCCAGGACAGTCATGGTGTTCCGCAGCGGTGAATGGGTCAAAGTTTCGACAAATGATCTGTTGCCTGGGGATATTTTGAGTTTGACCCGATCAGTACCGAAAGGAAACGGTGGCAAAATTGCAGGCACAACTGATAAGACTAACCCCGATTCATCTGAAGAGGGAGATGTAGTGCCGGCTGATATTTTACTATTGCGTGGATCCACTGTGGTGAACGAAGCAAGCTTAACCGGAGAGAGTGTACCTCAAATGAAGGAAGGAATCAGTGATCTCACCGAAGGCGAACACTTAGATATCAAGACCCGACACAAAACGCACGTTTTATATGCGGGAACAAAAATGCTTCAATGCAAAGGCGTTGAAATTGTCGATGCAGAGGAAGCGTCGTCCGACGAGGAAGAAAGCTCGTCCGAAACGTCACCCCCACATGAAAGAAATTACGGCGAAATTTCCAACCCTCCTGATGGAGGGTGCATATGCTTTGTTCTTCGCACTGGATTCTCCTCAGCACAAGGCAAACTTGTTCGTATGATTGAAGGGTCTCAGGAAAAAGTCAAAGGTCACGAAAAAGAGACTGCGCTGCTCCTTTTATTGCTTTTCTTCTTCGCCGTGGCTTCATCATCGTATGTACTCTACCACGGAATGCAAAATGGAAACCGATCACAGTATGAATTGCTTTTGCATTGCATTCTAATCATTACTAGTGTCATTCCTCCTGAGTTACCAATGCAGATGGCACTGGCGGTCAACAACTCGTTGATGACGTTGATGAAGTTGCAAATCTTTTGCACTGAGCCGTTTCGAGTGCCCATTGCCGGAAAGTTGGATGCATGCCTGTTTGATAAGACTGGTACGTTGACAACCGACGAGCTTGTTCCTGTTGGTGTACTGTTGAAAAAGTCATTGGGTTCAGATATTATCAAAAAGGCAAATACAGCAACATCAGAAGACGGGAGCAAAGAAGACATGGAAAAGAAATTGTTGACCCCCATGACAAAGCTGGCACAAGAGGCTGCATTAGTTCTTGCTGGCTGCCACTCTTTGGTTTTAATTGATGGAGAGACAACTGGTGATCCATTAGAGAGTGCAGCGCTGAAAGCAATGCGTTGGGAAGTTTCATTTAAGTCTGGAAATGTTGTCCCTTCTGCAGGAACAGCGAAGAAAGCGGGCGGGACTCCATTCTCCTTCCCGGATGCAATGAATCCAAGTTCAGAAATTGAGATCTTGTCGAGACATCACTTTAGCTCCAAGCTGCAAAGGATGAGCTGCGTTGTGAAAGATGTCGCCAACCGTCGCCATTATTCCGTTGTAAAGGGATCTCCAGAAGCTGTCGGCAAACTTCTAGCGAAGAAACCCGACGGGTATGACGAATCTGCGAAGTTTTTGTCTAGACGAGGATACCGTGTCATTTCATTGGCATATAAAACTCTTCAAACCACACCCGATATCGAAGCCGCGAAAGACGTTCGTAGTACATGCGAGGAAAATGTCATCTTTGCAGGTTTTGTTGCGTTCACTTGTCGAGTCCGTCGTGACACTAAGTTGGTGCTTCATAAGTTGAAAGAAGGAGGCATGAGCGTTGCAATGGTAACTGGAGACGCACTATTGACGGCAATCCACGTTGCGAAAGAAGTGCGAATTTGTGATTCAGATGCTGATGATGAAACCATTTCGAGCGCTACCTTGGAAGCGAATAAGGAATTGCAAGCTCTTTTGGACTCCCGACGTGCCCAGGCCTCAACAACTACAGCGGCCAAATCGCCCAAACGCAGAAATGGTATAGGGAAACCCATTATCATCTTAGAACAATGCAATAATGGAGAAATGTATTGGCAAAGCTATGACGACGATAGCAAGGTCGCCGCTTATGTTGCAAAGGATGTCCCAGACCTCGCCCAGTCGTATGATCTCGCAGTCACCGGGAGCAACCTTGCCTCAGCCTATGAATACGACCTCGCAACGAAAACGATCCTCGCCTACTTCAAAGTCTTCGCTCGCATGACTCCTGATGCAAAAGAGACTGTCATCGAATGTCTTCACTCTGTTGACAAATTATGCCTTATGTGCGGTGATGGTGCAAATGATGTTGGTGCTCTGAAACAAGCTGATGTCGGAGTTGCCCTGCTGTCGGGCTTTGGCGACATCAATGTTGACAAAGGAGAGGACGGAAACAAGAAGAAAGCCCCCGATACAGCTATTTCCAATATCCCACCAGCATCACAAATCATACCAAAGGAACAAATTGAAGCATTCCGTATGGGTCCCACGTGGGCATTGAAAGCCAAATTGCGCGCGATTGGTGTCGAGCCGAACAAATATCCAGAGCTAGTTGATAAAGAAGATCTCATTACTCTCTATCAAATAAAAGCGCGCGAGGTCGCAATCAAACAATTTGAGCAGAGGAGCAAAATTGAAAAAGCCAAAAAAGCGAAACTGGAAGCAAAAGCCAAGCAGCAAGAAATGATTGCGGAAAAGCAACGGAAAATGGCTCTCCGTGTCAAAGAGCTAGAGGAACAAGGTGTTCAATGGGCCCAGTTCAAGGCCTTGAAAGAGTTCATGGCGGAAGAAGCAGCGGAAGGAAAGAAGAAGAAGGCAGCGATGGCTAAAAATAATTCCATCGCTGGTTCGGCTGCAACGATTGCTGCCCAGCTGGAGGACTTGGAGATGGACGAGTTGCCAATGGTGAAAATCGGAGATGCGAGTGTGGCTGCTCCATTCACTAGCAAGATCCCGAGTATTCGTAGTTGTGTGGATATAGTTCGACAAGGTCGTTGCACGCTAGTGACTTCCATCCAAATGTATCAAATTTTGGCGTTGAATTGCCTAATCAGTGCGTATTCTCTGTCAGTGCTCTATCTCGATGGTGTTAAATATGGAGATACACAGGCAAGTATCGGAATACTTCTTGATTTGTCACTCAATATTAAATTTGTGAGTCTCCCTCCTGACAGAAAACTCTCAATTCTCTTTGGAAACTTGGTCCGTTTTGTTAGATGACGGCGATGGGAATGCTGTAAGTGTGTACTGTGCTTTTTCTTTTGATCAGTTTCTGGTAGTGACCATTTTCTTAAGAAACTTACTTCGAATCACGACGATTTTT
>JALLPE010000666.1:0-15566 GCA_036940025.1 Conticribra weissflogii | reverse complement strand
ATAGCTTTTTACCTTTCTGAGCCAAAATCTCAAAATAGCTTTTAGGATAGCTCACAATGTCTGCCAATAGTTTGAAGTCTGAAGGAGTGTTGGTGGGCAAAAAAGAAAAATTCCTACGTCAATCCAGTACATATTCATGCAAGTTTTGTAATACGTAGCCCGCCCAAGAATGTTATTGAACTGGTAACTATAGCAAGGACATTATTCGAACAACGACTTGTCTGTCCGGCAGCGGCGACCCGCCGTCCTAAGGATCTCTCCCTCTAAAAATAAAAACATATATACCACACGACACCACAACTACTGTAACAAAAAAATCCGCAAACCTTTTGCGTTAGTACTATACAATACTACCTCTGTCGCCACCTCTCTTTCTATCCTTTGAGAGAATGAGAAGACGAAAGAATGCGAGAGAGAAAAAGAGAAAGAGAGAGCAAGAAAACTAATGTCTTTAATGGAGCGCTGTCGATATTTTTCCAGTTCAGACTTTATGCAGATTTCGAACAATTTGATTATAATATAATATGTTATATGAGATTTGAATTTCCCAACAAATAACGTGATGTATATTTGTTTTGCTAGTAGAGAGGAAGTATTGAAAAGAAAAATGATAAAAATATACTAAATTGGATCCAAAATGGTTCACACAATTCTCATGAAAAGTATTTCATTCCAAGAATGAAAACAAATATTTACAAAGGATTGGTTAATATTAGTCCTGCTTGGTCATTATTGATAATCTCAGCTTGGTGAAGTGTTCTAGTGTTGTTCCAATTAAAATATCACTGATGATTACATACAATCTTCAGCAAATGATAAAACAGAAATTGAAGAACTAAATGCCAAATGATCATATACTCTCTCCCCCCAAAAATATCACAACCAAATCCAATTTTCCCAAAATGGTTCAAAATTTATTTTGTTTTGGGGGGAGGGGGCATATTGTCTCAAAAATAACTGCATAAGTCATTATGGAGACTCCCCATCTAAATTGCATTTGACATTCACAGCTAAAATTTGAACAGGATTCCCCATATTGAGCATTACAACCTTTTTAGAGAAAAAACACCAAAATTTTTCATCCCAAATCAAAAAGATTAAAAGACAGGAAACATTAACAAATAACAATTCATTAAGATCAGTCATCAGCTTGCAGAAATGAAAGTTTTGATTGTCAATCATGTAGTTCTCATTGAACATTGCAATGACTACACAAATGAATCTCTTTGATGTGCAAACAAAATTTCACTTTGGCCTGACACATTTAAGATGTATGATTTCTTTCATTGCTTGTGCTCCTGCTATAATGTGTGTTTTCACTATGTATAAAATTCATCATTTTTGGTTAAAGTTATTCAATTCAGAACTGTGCTAAAGCTTATCTTTCATGTCAATCTTGCTGTTAGTTACTTTTTTGGATTTCTACAATTTCTGTTGCAATATCAAAGTGTAGACCCATGTGTCAAACCATTGTAGTCAATTCTTTGTGGGATCATGTTGAAGGAGAATCTTCATTTGCTGGGGCATGTAAATAAAACTATTAAATGAAAAACAATTTTTTCTTTTATGCAACCCCAGTGGCAATTTTTGTACAATAAAAGCATTTGAGGAACTTGAAACTTGCAGTTTACACATTGAATAAATCTCTGAATTCATAAGCATATCAGATACAATATTGTCTATTTAATATATTATGGTATTATGCTTTCTCAAATATTTGTTAGTGAGGATTACAAACTAGGTTTATTTCAGAAGGAGTACATCTAATACTTTTGATGCAATGATGCAGAGAAAAGCATTTTGTTTTCCCAAGGCAGTCCAAGTAGAGGCTAAAATTTGAAAAATTGATTTTGGTTCCTTGTTCCAGTAATATAGGCATCAAAATTTTTTTCTTTCTTAAGAAAAATAATGACAACATGGCATTCTAGTCTTTTTCATTATTCCCAGAAATTCAAGGAGGTGCAATCAAAATAATATATCAATTGAACATAAAATTGTGATCAGAGACAAAAGATCAAATTTGATTCAGCCTTATTTTGAGCAATTTGACACACAAAAAATGATAATGGATAAAAATTGTATAATATGAAAAGTATATTCCTTAACACCTGGTTATTGAAATTAGTAACAGTATGCTTCAAGACAAGAAAAATACAAGAAGTACCCAAATTTTGTAGATTTAAGGTCTAAGAGTCAAAAGAAAAACCTGGGTCAGATGCTGGGTCATATCTTGGCTGTATCTTGGACCCAGAAGCTCCTACTGAGCCCAGTAATCATCTAGAGACTTACTTACTTTAGTCATTTTTTGGGATTAAAGTAGGAGTCTACTTTGACAACCAAAAATTAGTGCTTGAAAATGCATAATTTAAGAATATTTGTGAAAATTTGAAAAATATTCTTTTTTGGCATTTGACAGCAATCTCTTTTAGCTATTCAGGCTGCACAAAACATATGGCACAACTAGATTTGAAGCAAATCTATTCAGGTTGGTTTGGGTTATGTCAAATAACAAAACTAGACTCCAATCTATCCCCAGAAATGGGCTTTTTGGCATCAAGCAATAATATAATTAGGTTGATTGGTTTGACAGTATGTAGATATGTATATATATACATATATATATATGTCAATAACAATTCAGGAATGTCTTTTTTGTAAGCATTGCAGCAAGGCAAAATGGTGACAGTCTGGAATGCAAAAGTCATCCACATTTTGGTCTCTAATATAATACAAAATGCAGTTTCAATGTAAAATGTAGATATCATATCACCCCCCCCCAAAAAAAAATGATCTTGAATTGTACTTCTAAAGTGGACAGCTTTTGACATAGTTGAGAAATTTTTACATTGTTTGTTGAGGCAAATGGGGCTTGAGTGCAACTAGGGTATGAGCCAATTTTCTGTAGACATTTTTGTCCATGTATCATTCACAGAGATGATGTGCTAAAAAAATTTTGAATGAGGCTCAAGGGTGTGGTTACAACAGCTATCAAATTCTGCATTGTTTTGATTGGTAAAAGGATTTCACTGCCAAGCAGTGAATGGTGTCATTTTTAGAGACTTTATTATGCATGTGCTAAAGAGTATTGTACATTTTCATACTAAGCTATCTTAGAAAAGGCTTATTTTACAATTATCTGATAAAATTGAGCTCAACAATGAAAAATTTTCAAGCATTTCCTGTTGACCTCTCTGCCATGATAGGCAGTCTCTAGAGACATTGGATGTGGCCCTCTTCCTTTGATACCTTCATGACATAATTGCAAATTCAGGGTCAAACACCAGGACTCCCATAGTCAAGGGGGACTCTTATTTCATTCATTGTTTTTTGGCAGTAGAATATGAGCAAGCCAAGGACCTAACAACATTGCAAGCATTGCCATTATGAGGCCATATTGACAAGGTCATGGTCTCCCCTGCCACCACAATGAAACAAAACCAAATGACAATGTCACACATGAATATGTGTTCCATACTGTATCATGCAAAATGGAAGAGGAGAACCTGCCACATCATGGCCAGATTGAAGGTACAAAACATTATTGTTGGGAAGTATGGTCAGTGTTTTTTGAAGTGGAATTTCATATTGAGGAAAGTGACACTGTCACGTCACAAGATATCCAACAAAAGCTTAGAGCAAGATCTTTTCAGGGATAGTAATAAATCAATACAATTTTGAAATCTTAAATCAACTATTATTTAGATAAATCCAAAATTTACTGTCCAGCATGAAAAAAGGGGTCATGCCAGCCTGAATGACAATTTTGACACACATACATTAGTTCTATTGAGCTTTTTCCTAGTGTATGTATAGATGAGTATTTGTGTATCAAAAATGATCTTAATCTATCCCGTTTTTTTAAATGACTCATAATTAATGACTGCAACATTTCAAAAAGAATACATGAACTTCAACATTATCAGAAATTTACATTAGTTGAATAAACATACAGGTTGGTTTTCACTTTTTCCAAGGAAAGAAATATCAAAAATCGTATATCTCAATTTTTCTGTCAAAATCTGTCCTGCAAGAATTTTGGGAGCGCTCTACTATCCATCCACCTTCAACCCCACAACACCCACACATTTTTTTCAACCCTAATAATTAGACTTCTACGTTTAGCATTTCAAACTCACATTCGACGAATCGTGTTGCCGCACCAACCCTCCAAGCTTCCTTTACCACATCATATTATCCAGGCTGGAAACCCCAGAAAAGAACAAATATCATTTTAATAATGAGTGGAATGCAATTCAATAATTTTGGTGCGAAATTACCTTGTCGGATGGCTCACATTGAGCGCTTTTGTCTGTTTTAATGGTGGTCTTTTCTTGAGGTCGCGGCGGTTATCCGGGCCGGAGCAAGAGTCGCCTTCTTTGTTATCGTATTTCCATATTTTTCTAAATTTTTCATGTTGAATTGACAGACGCGTTTAAGGATGCCGCGGACGAGCCAGGTGCGTCCCAAGGCGAAAAAGTCCATGTTCGTGTGCAACAACGCAATGGACGGAAATGTATCACCACCGTCGCTGGTCTTGCGGACGATCTGGATATTAAGAGAATTTGCAAGGCATTTAAGAAGAATTTTTCTTGCAACGGCGCCGTTCAAAAGGATGAGGAGAGTGGGGAAGTTATTCAGCTCAGTGGGGATCAACGAACAAATGTGAAGGAGTTTTTGGTCGATCAGGAAATCTGCCACTCGGATGCCATTGTATTGCACGGTTTCTAAATTTTGAAAACAGGCAAAGTCAAGTGATAGGTGCATCGGGATGATATTGCGATAGTTTCTTCATTTTATATACATGTAATGAAGCGTTGTAATTATCATAATACCTAGAATACTTGCTGGAACTAACAAAAATACGGACAACGCAATGGAAAAGATGTTGGTTTCTTAGTCGTTGTGAGCGTTAGAACTACGGTGCGATGGGGGAACGTGTAGATTGGATAAGAGCGTAAGCTAGAAGTATTTATTACCTACTACAGATTTGATATCTCATTTTATCGCATCTTTCTCATCTCATCCCACCGTACATGACCGTAAAAAACCGGTTTCGTTTCTCGTTGGGGAAATCCCAACAAGATGTGCCAATGGCACTAAAGATATAAACAGTGAAATAGCACAGATGAAACAAACCCATAATTCTTTGTATTCTCTCCAGTTACCATGTTTTCTTCTGCAAGGATAAGGCGTTTTTCATATCTCTTGTGTTGCTTCCGGAGAATTTTGTCACAAGTATCGAACTAACTTTTCTCGTTACGAGAAGAGCAAAGACACACTCTCTTGAAAGGTTGATGAAACCAGAGAACACATTCAAAGAGTCCCAAAATTGAAGAACCACTAATCGTTGCTTTAGTAATTAGTTTTTTCAACATTGGTCTTATAAGTTGCTACATTTCGCTGGTTAAGCTCATTTGCGAAACATTTATATCAGACAGCGATGAAACCGGCTCATTGGGTTCTGGGTCCGCCACCTGAGCTGCCATTTGAGAAAAAGCTTTGTCACTATCAAAGACTGTTCCTTCCGTAATTGTCAAACTAGAAATGTTTTCACCCCGTCCTTCACCAGAGCTCTGACCAATTGCAGTTGGTAGTCCCTCGACGTAGTCCTTCGCAACAGTTTTGCGGACAGGAAACCCCATTTTCCTGCTGAAACCTCGTTTTTTCAGCATGGCGGTTACATCTGGAGGGGTTTCATCTTGTGAATCATCGTTGGCGTTCGATTCCACATCGATGAGGTCAAGAAAGCTCCCAGTACCATCCATTGACATCATGGATATGTTTGAGCAAGAAGTTTGCCTATAACCGTTGTCTTCGTTGATCTCGTACGAGAGCCAGTCTTTTCCTAGCAACCCGTCCACGGGTTGTCTTTTCATTCCTTCGATTTGATCGTTTCCGTCCTTCCTTTTTTCATCAATGGTTAAGAAGGACATATTCATCAATGAAATGTCATCTTTGTTCGTCAGGTCAGATATCCTTCCAGTACGTGGATTGGGTGATAGAAATTCGATGCTATCTTCCTCAAAAATCAAATCCTCAAACGCCTTGAACGCATCGATATATTGCAACGCATCCGATTGAGTGCGTATGAGACTATCAATCTCCTTAGATAGCATGGAGTCCATAGATGACCTACCTTCGTCAGGAACGAGGTCAAAATCTATGGCACCCAGGATATCCCGAAGCGACGTGATTGTGTCGGCAGAAGCGATCGTGTACCGGCTTCCGCGAAAATTGTCATGTTTGGTTTCGATATCGTAAGGCAATGGCTCGAAAGAATCGAGATTTTCGCGAGGGTTGCTTGCTTCTGACGCAGCATTCACATCAGCGTTTCTTGGTTGCAAATTATTTGTATACGCGTGATGGCAATCATGCCTATAATTGAACTCTCTAAACGGAAGTTCCGCTGGTTGCCAATCCAGCTCATGGAGTGGAATTGGATCGATTCCCCTACCAGTGCTGTTACCGACTTGAAAATATTCATGATCATTTTGAGCCGGCGTTGTTTCTGATGCATAGTGTTGATTATGATGTACAGGTTGTACACTCTGAATATGATTAAGTTGCTGGTATGCGGTGTAACTCTGCTGACTTGTCAAAGTTGGATGAGGCACATGCGATGCCTTACGCCCACGCATTGCCTGGTGAATTGCAAATAATTCAGCACTTGCTTTGTTGAGAGTCTCTCTGCGCCTAGCGTGAGGGCAATCAGGCCCGCAAGCGTGTTGAACTGCTTCTGGTGTTTGTACTCCTGGTGTTGATTCAGTTGTTGGAAGATTTGCTGCCGCACTAGAACTTGGGTTGTACAAAGATTCGAGAACTCGCTTCGAATAATCTAAAAATCGATGATCGGATATAATTTGTTTGTATTGCGCAACCTTGCTCGCACCGTCACTCTGAGAGCTTGACTTAGATTCTTTTCGTCGAGCTTCTTCTTGCTCTAAACGCTTACGAATTTCTGTCTGCCCCTCTCGCAACGCTTGACTAGTCTTATCCCAAGCTCTCTTGTCACCAATATCGAAATATAACTTGTCCTTCATCTCTAAAAAGTGCCCTCCTTTTTCTCGTACGGCCCTCACGATTGCTTTAGAAATTTTAAGCTTGTCGAATTTTGAAGACGTAGCATACAATTCCTTCGGAAGAACAACGAATGCTTTTTTTCAGCAGGTAATAATCGAAATTAGAAGAAATTGATTTCGAATACGCACCTTGTTCAAAAACACAAGCTTGCGATAAGTAACATTGCCACAATGGTTTTGAGTGCCACTGCCGCGACCCATTACGACATCCATGCATGTCACTTTTAGCACTGATGCAGTACCAGGGGGGAGAGGAATGTTGTCATCGAATCTTGAAGTCATGGCGATTGGCAAAACTCTTGTTATCGTGAGGATAGGCTTACGAACACGCCGCGAGTTGTTGATATCCGGAGCACGAGGTGTCGGCGTCGAAACGATTCGTTGGATAGATACAAACGATACGGTAAATGTTGACCAGAGGTGATGGTGTGCTATTCTTTCTCGAAAGAGTTCTAGAAAGAGAACATTACGAGATAGAATTGACTATGTCTGACTAGCAATTGACGATTTATTGAATGAGCAACAGGAGGAGAGCTGGTCTTGGTTCTCTTCTGTCGCATCTCACAATGTATCGTAAAATTCATATTGTTTTTCGTCCGTTCACGTTGAAATAAAATAAATACTGTTGTATCGAATGAAAAAGGGAACCCACACGAAAACAGGAGTATGCTACTACCAGTGATTCTTATCACATAAGGTTTTGTACCTACTTCATCTTTTTTTCTTCTAAAATGGTAACACTAAGTACGATAATTTTTGTGATTTTTTCATAGTACCCTTCCTTTTATGAAGAACCGGAAAAAATACGCCGATAATTGAATTTGATTTGTTCCGATATCAGTTTTAGTTTCATACAAGGTCTTGGCCCCAGGTATTACAAAACTCGTACGAAAATATACTGGATTCACGTAGGAATAATTATTTTTTGCCAGCCAACACCCGTTCAGGCTGACCATGAGATTTTGGAAGATGGCAAAACCACGGCCGTCACAGCCACACAGAACTAAATTTAATTTAAATAAGCACACAGACATCTTCTATTATGTGTTGAGAGAGTGTGTATGCATTATTTGAACATAATTATTGCATGATTTGAAAAATATTAAAATAATGTGATAGCATTAGTTTTGTAACAAGATTTGTCAAGATTTTGGATACTCTCGTTCATTACTAGAAGTTTTGTACAAAAATTATACAGGGCCTTTCATGGACCTGTTTTGGAACATCCATTTAGTTTGGCATTGTGTGGCAAAGTTTTCTTTGAAGTGACAGCTGGCTTGCTTGATATGTTTGCTGTGTGGGGAATTAGTGTTGGCCAGTTTTTCCATGGTAGGTTTGCTGATATCAATCAATTACAAAAGTGGTCTTTTTGGAATGGTGGTGAGCATATTTTTTCACCACCATCCATTTCAAAATGGCATATCTCAACTTCTTGAAGAGGCTAAGGCCTCTAATGCACATTGTTGGAAAGGGGAACGCAAGACAAAGACGTTGATCAAATCTAGGTCATCAAAGAATGAATATTCATTATGTTACATATCTTCATATGGACAGGGTTGGAAACTACTTGCATTTACAAAAAATTGTAACAGCCATCCAAGATTTGTATTGAAGTAGTACCCATCATTGAGGGTATTATTCTAGACAAAAAGTGAAATTCAGTCTCAAAACTTCCCCAGACCCCAGGATTTTTCATCTATCATGACTAATCTAGAGGATGAGAAAGATTTCAATAGGATTTAATTAGAATTGAATAGCTCTAAACATGGTTTTAATTTTTTTGAAAGGGATTTGGTTTCCAAAATCATACATGCTCACATAGAGATATACTGTTTCTCATGTTAAAATTTTTGTGCACACTTCTTGGTCACAAAATCAAAAATAAGCCTGTATTTTTTCTTTGACCAATGTTACTAGTTTGGAAGGTTGAAAAAGAAAAATAAAGGGACATATAGTTTTCATTTCAATTTAAAAATTTTCTCTATTGATATGGTTCTTTGGTACAACTCTGCTGAAGGTGAACATGAAAATTTCAATAGTTAGAGTCATTTTTGACAAGCATACATAATTTGGATCAATTCCGCTTGTCCAGAATTATGACAATAAAAAATAATATAATCCATGTAAGATTAAATGATTCCATTTTTCTAGACTAGTGGGATGCAAAGCCAATGTAACCTATAATCATACTTTGCTCTTTTAACACACAGTGGTAATAAGCTATTTTAAGCCCCAAATCTGCATGAAGACATTAAACCTACTTCTCAAAGAGTCAAACACATGTTTATGAATCAATTTCATGATTCAAATCATTCTTGAAAATTTATTTATTGATCAAGCCTCACATATTTACATAGTGGGTATATATGTAATACTGAGAAACATTTTGTGTTACTTTAGAATCAAGACAGAAGTCATAAGACCACCATGAATATGAAAAAACATAATGACACTATCTGTTGCAATAGACAAGCTCAATTTCAAGGCTTGGGACAATGGACAATGAGTCTTTTCCTTCTCACAACAATCCTATTTCTATAACCAAACCCCTATTTTACTCTGATGATTGTACATCCTGATTCAATGTAGTTGCTACAAAAAAAACATTATGTACATTGAAATACCCAGTAACAAACATGAATATTGTTGAGAAATTTTCCTAGATGTACGTGCAAATCAGTTTTACAAGTTTGTAACTTTCAACATTACCACTTGTCTATGTTTGGTTTCAGATGAAATTTGTTAGACTGCAGCTCAATTTCTGCCAAAATCTTAATTGCAACAAAAATTCTTTTGTCTGTCATTGCTTTTGTGCAAACTCAAATTTTGAATTGTGTCTGTCTTGACAATGAATAAGCAAAAATTTTAACAAGTAATATATTTATCAATCATCTTAAAAACAATTGAATTAGCCATCTTTTTTACACCACAATTGTTCAAATATATAAATTTGTGAATACACTATTTAACCTATTGCATCTATACAAAATATAAATGTTACATTCATTGAATAGTGGAAGAGAACAAAAAGGAATCAACAAAAAGTTTGAAAATAGAAGGGTGAAACCCCATTCAAGCAACCATGAGGATTGCACAGTGAATACATGTACTCAACTAACCCTACCAATCCCATTCCATCACATCCTCCAACCAATTCAAGCCTCCCTATTCAAATAGGATAACCACCAGTAAATCTGCAACCTTTAACTTGCATCGGGATCAGTAGGAATTAAGCCATCTTCAAATGAAGCTTGATAATCAAGAGTAATGAAGAAGGGGTGTAAGACACAGTCTTGGTCATTTTGGATAGGTTGGATTTTGAGCATTGTAAATACTTTGAACCCGATTTAACACTTGGATGATTGCAGCAGGGAAGGTATAGACTACTTGTGAATGATCACACAAATGGAGACAAGCATGATTTATGCACATAAAATGATCATTTTGAAACTTGTCAATAAAAGGGAGGTTAAAATTGTGTATGATATTTTGAGGAGATGCCTACTAATACTGAATTAACTTGTTCCCAGGAACAATTTGGAAGACCTAAAATAAAAATCTTTTGTGCAATTTCATCTAAATCTGTAGATGCCATTACCAAAAGACAAGTCAAAGCTGTGTATCTTCAGGAAGAATGGATGGGAGCCATTCTTCTCATCCATTAACTCCAACCAAGTGATTAAACACAGCAAAGAGCCAAAAGTAAGTGAATCAAATTGGCAGACTCTTAAAAGCAAAATGGTTTGAGACAACAAGTGATAAAAGAAATGACACAAAAAGGAAGTATGTTTTGAATCATACTACAAGAATTATGCACAGCCAAAAGTTTTGCTGTTGTCATGTTGCTGTTTGTTACAGATTTGATTATCCTAGCATAAAATGTATTGGCATTTTCCCCCAACTTCAAACATTACAACTGTGATGAGAGGGTAATGGTCAATCTTCCATTTTCATTCACCACACAAGTAATTACTTTCTTTGTGTGATTGCAGTTGCATGCAATCATTTGAAAATTGCCTGGTTGGCAAGACTTTGTTACAAATTTATTAGAGTCACATTTCAATGACTTCTCTTCCTTAATTTCTAACAAATATAAACATTATTTAACATTCATTAAAAAACAACCAAACATGAATACATAAAATGAGCCAAACATAAAAAATACCACAGACTACATAAAAGTATATGATCAGCCATAGGAAAGCAAATTCCTACATCCAAGTGTTGAATCATTCCATCTTGAAAGGAACATCACCAGATGAAAGTATGGGAAAGAGGATCAAGCAAAATCTTTTCAATTCATTTCTGTGCTTGCATTCTGGTGCCGCTTCCAAATATCAACCGTCACTAGTTTCCTCTAACGTTATTGACATTGATGATTCGTGTTGACAGTCTTAATAAAACTTTTAAAAAGCAGATCAACCAAATGAGACTCACTGGTGTCCCAAGCAAGAAGAGAATCGCACTTAATATCATATTTCTTGTAACCAGCAGAGCTAGAATCAAAGGAGTTAGCACAAAAGCATTCTCGGCCAAGTTCTTCGAGTTCCTGAGTACATTGTTGAAAAAACTTTTTGATTTCAAGTGGAACGCTGATGGTTGAAAGTGATCGTCGTGTACCGAAAACTGATCTCCTTCGTCTATGTCAAATTTACTTCCATATCTTCGGCGTCCCATCATTTGCGCGTGATGCTGAATGGGATCTTTCTTGCGTCTCATTCTCCTCTTTATCTTTTCTTCCTCTTCTTTTGCTGACTCGTCGATTAGACTGATTGCCGCTTTGGAGAATTCTTCAATCGCAGACACTGCACTAAGGCGTATAGCTTCAACTGCTTCATTAATACTGTCTCCGTGTTGCGAGTACACACGATCCGCTATCTGAGAGGTCTTTATCAATAAGGTCTCGACTAGAGGCATTGATACGATTGTCTTATAGAGACGACTCACTGATTTTGAAACGTACATATCAGCAACCTTGATGGCGTTTTCCATTGCCCTCTTGCATCTTTCGAATCGAGGACTGATTTCACGATAATAATGTCGTCCCCATCTCTTCTCTGCGTGGCGAACCGTGATCGATGCTATTCTTCCAACATGATACAATGAATCACTTTTTATCAATGTAAAGTTGATGTACTTCGAAGTAGCTTTTTGGTGCATTTGCCGAAGCTCTCCTTCTAAGTCTAACATTTTTTTACGAGTATCTTGGTAACGGTCTTCTGCAGACTTCGCCTGCCTTTTACGACTTTCCAAATCGCGGCGAAGATTCTCTATTTCAGTTTCAGTCCCATTCAATATCCTTAGACACTCGCTTTCCATCCGGTGAATCTTCTCTTGAAGAGACGATGTGTACTGGAATGAATCATTGCGTTCAGAGATCGCGTCAACCAAGGCAGAGTTGACATCAATGAGTCGCTTTTGATACCTCGCGACTTCCAGTTCTTTGGCTTTCAAATCGAATAGATGCCGAGATATGTTGACTTGCGCGCTCTCAAGCTCATCGAATAGTTCATTGATACGGGAATTAGAAAGCAAAAGGTCTGTTTCGAGTGCCTGGGCTTCAGGGCATCTACTCACAGAAGCGCTCGCGCCGATGGGATCGACGCCGACGTAATTTGTTTCATTTTTTAAATTTACCGCTTCTAACGCAAGGACACTTAATGAGGAAGGATCCGACGTTGCAACCAAGATGGCAGCGAATGATGCGTAGATATTTGAACGATTGCACTTCATTATCATATTATCATGCGACCGAGATGGCTCCGTTCGCTTTAGCAGCAGGATGTTGGTCGCGTTCTCGTGGTGTATGTTATGATCTAAAATTCCTCAGCTATTTTGAAGTTTTTTAATTCAAAAAAGAAAATGAGGCCATCACATCACACATCACTGATCACTGCCACAAGATTAGAGATCATGCAGTAAAGCAGCGAAAATAAAGTGGGGTTTTGTAGTAATAACAATGGTATTGTACTACAGAAACCAAAACATCTTATTTTTGGCACTTTCAGGAGTTTTTTGAGGAGCAAAACTTCAAAAAAACTGCTCAAAAAAATCACGCAATGGTAGGTTTTTGACGACCGTCGCTCACCACTTGCCACATCTTTGCCTTTTTCGCCACACACGAAACTCTCTTCCCCAACATTGCAAAGACCTCCAAATCAACTCATGAGCGAAAGTGCAAGGCAGTCAACAATACACTAGCCGCTTTAGCAAAATCAAAATCCAATCAGATGGATTTCCGGTTGAAAAAGTCGCACAAATTGTTCAGCCTCAACCTTCCATTTCCACCACTGCCACTGCTTGGCCCTGTGCCACCACTCAACCTCATGCTCCTCCTGCTGTCAACAACCTCTCTAATCAATCAGAGGAAGATGGGATCATTGAAGATAATTCTTTTGATTCTGATGAAGAATTCATCAAAAAATGAAAACAAAGCATTGGCTTCATTCAAACTTCAATCTGATCTTTAAATATTATTGGCAGAAATTTGTCCACCAAAAATTCCTCTCGTCATCAATGTAAGGGATTGAGACATCAAATCCACTCTCTTTTTGATGGCAGAGAGAAAATTCTCCAAGATGCCAGAGCTACAGATATTGCTGTAAATCAAAGTGGAAAACAATCCAATCTGCATGTCACTGGCATTGATATGATCCCATCAAACAAACTTCTTGTCCATGTTTCAAGAATATCAATGGTTGAGATGATCATTTATGTTTGGGGTGTCATGAAAAATATTCCTTCCCTCTTTGATTGATATCCAGTAAGAAGCTTAGACATCTGGGATTTCATTGGAACAATGGAAAATTTTCAAGATCTTGCCCAAGATTTTATCAAAGATAGAACAAATAAGATGGCATTGATGAAGAGCCCCAAATTGCCAACCATCAATGCAAAATGTCCATATCTTAAGGGTGGTGGAACCAAGCCAAGAAATTGCTAATTTTCCATGTGATCATGGACTATTAGATCTCCCACCTATGAATCAAGAAATCATGCAACACAATGAGAAAGAGATGAGGATCACTTCACAACTGTTGATGCTCTTACAGAATTCAAAGCCAGAATTTGCACCAATCCACTAATTGGCAAGGATGGTAAGGTTCTTTCCAATGCCCCTACTCCTTCAATTAAGCATTATATCATCTCTTGCAAATGCAGAAACAATTGATGCTCTTACAGAATTCAAAGCCAGATTTGCACCAATCCACTAATTGGCAAGGATGGGAAAGCTCTTTCCAAGGTTCCCACTCCTTCAATTAAGCATTATATCATCTCTTGCAACTGCAGGAACAATAAGCAGGAATATTACATTGTCATATGCTTTTTGATGGTAAGAGATTCAAATTTAGAAAGTGTCCTCTTTGTATTTGCAATTGCCATAATTCCTGCACCTTTGAAAATTATTTTCAAGGTGCAGCATATAAAATAGCTACCAAAAGCACCAGATCCAAAGGAGATTTGGAATAGCATGCAAGGGATTGGATGAACAATTTGACTGATGTAAATTTATTGGGTGTTTGAGTTGTTGGAGATCATTTGGAGAAACCAATGAAGACAGGATGACATGAAAATGGAACAAATATTGCTGATGTTGTCATTGAGCATGGAGCATTAGCCCACGCAACTCATGCAATCTCCAATCTACCAAACCATGTTACACAATCCAAGACTAGCGAACAACAACATTCAATCCAACAAGGAACATAAGGCAACAATGATCAATATTGGAGGTAATGTTATTAATATCAGCATTTATTCTCACGCAAAAGCAGCTGACAAGCAGAAATTTCAACAAAAAAACTATATTTGATGGTGGAATATAGCTCGTCCAATGATGAGCCAGCTCAAGTGGTAAACAACAAACCCTAAGTCAACCTGAAGGATGATCACATTTACGCAACACCAACCAAAATCAAGTCTGTTTATCAGAAAATTGTTGTCACCAATCCAATTTTGAAAATGGAACTACACATCAAAAGTAAAATTCAAGACCACATAAAGAATCCAAAAACAACTTTAACAAAAAAAACAGCGCACAACAAAATCCTTGGGGATATTGCAAACAAAAACGATTCTGCTGTTGTAACTGGTGTGATAGAAGATTATGCAAAGGATGATGAGGCATATGATAATTCACAAAATGCATTGATCCATATGGTTGAATTGAAAAAAGAAGAGCATGAGAATAGTTGTCAATAAAATTTGCATACTTAGTCATCATGAAATCATTTTGTACCTTGTATCATTTTTGTTATTTTGCTACAAAAATTTATAATCAATCAATTCACAATTCAGTATTCCATTGTTAAATCCAATACAAAAAATCAATTATGAAAACCCACATACCTAAAATATCTGCTGAATAATCTCAAATCATTTTCAACAACATTTTCTGATGCTGACACTAAATCATTCATATTTTGCAATTTTGGATGGAAAAATAGTAGGTATGAGTAATATATATTGAATGCACATTCAATGGTA
>JALLPE010000665.1:0-15584 GCA_036940025.1 Conticribra weissflogii | reverse complement strand
ACTGACTCCGAGGACACGCTGCAGACACGTGACTGAGCAAATTCTGGAAACAATATGGCCAGCCATCTGATTCTGTCCCTGGGGTTTGAGGGCATGTCCCCATCCCAAGGACATGTCTGGGACATGTCTAGGACATTTCCAACTAAGTTCCTTTGTGAACAAATTCTGCAAGATCTGTCAAATGCTCAAAGCATTCAGTTGCATCAAAAGGACAGTTACAGTTGCTCCCAGATGAATTGCTTAACAAAAACCTGACCTTGTTGCTCAACTAGCATTGCACAGATTCTATAAAGTTGCTGCTGTGGTATCCAAGGCAAGCTGGCAATTTAATGGAACAAAATCCAAGAAGGGAAAGGCCACCTCAAAGTTGAGCTGCATACTTAGCCTCTGGTCTTGTGTTTTCCATGACTAGGCAATCCATCATTAAGAATGTAGCAGAAATTGACATAATTGAGATTTGAGGTGATGTGTTAAGTTACATTGAGCTAGTTTTCCTAGGAATTTGGTTTTTGATGGCAACAATCATTGGTCCCATCCTGAAGGAGTAGTTCTTGTCACTGCCAGTTGATCAATTTGATGATGTACCTTACAGAATTTCATCCTCCAAGTATGAATTCTCCAGTTCTCTCTCTCCATCTCTGGATTGGCAAATCCAACATCCCAACTGTGACAGGATACCTCCTGTTCAAACCAAACAGGATACCTCTCAAGTCTGGTGATTTCATCAAACTTGATGCCAACAGCCTAAAGATGTTGACATCCGACATCCTCCTCATGACAACATCCAAGTAACAGAAGGCTCTGAAAACAGTGGCTTTGTTTTGTCAGCTCCTCTCCTTTCCTGTTGCTTAGTTGTAGCAGATACAGTATGTACATGACTTTGTATTGCACTTCCTTTGGGTTTGGCATTGGAAAAGATTTTCTTAATAATTTTTCCCGATACCCAGATCTTGTGGCAAAAAGGATATGCTCCACCATAATCTAAAAGTGATATACTTCACCTTTGGGAAAAACCTTTGAAAAGAAAAAGTCAGGTAGCCTGACTCAATTGAAAACCTCTTCAACAACAGTTCTCCTTATGTTGGCATTGTCAGGATGGTTGTGTTGTCTTGTATCAAGATGCCAGATCCAACACAAGTGTGTTTCCCAAAATTCACTGGATGTCTGTGTCCTTTCTCTCATTGTTCTAGTTGGGATGCCCCAGTCTTTTATTGATATTCTGTATTTTGTCTCCATCCTTGAAGAATCAATGATTTTGATTTTTGAATCTCCAAACATTCGCCCTCCTCTTCTTTGATCATGTTGTGGGACCATTTGATAATGGCATATGACAGGGTCGACAAGCATAAGCAAAGGCTCCTTTGTTTAATTTGCAACAATATTATCTTTGAGCGCTTTCATTGGCAGGGCCTTTTGTTGGATCCGATTTCTGTGTGTGTGTGTGTGTGTGTGTGTGTGTGTGTGTGTGTGCGTGTGTTTAGTTTTTGTTTGCAAGCTCAATATAATGTTGTTGGTGCAATAGAATGTTGCCTTTGCTCTCATTCGTTTCATAACTTTCATACATGGTTGCTTCGGCTAGTACCCTAGAGTCTGAACCAGTTGTTATAACTCTGTCCATGCAAATTCAAAATAGACTGAGCACTGTACTTATTACTCTATTTTTTTACTTACGACACCATCATGACATTATTTTTATAAGAACATATATTATTTTTTCTGTCGCGTTCTTTTTGTCATGCAAAAAGAGATTATATTTTTAATGTACACATATAGTACCACTATGAAATATTGTTTTTATGTATTGATTTTTCGGTTTGACTTTGAAGAGTCGTATGAAATAAACATGCCAATTCTCTTTCTATTGCCTTTTGGATTCTATCGTAGATGTTCGCAGGATCCATAACGAACCTCGTGTGTCAAACCTAATAATGTTCTTGTATAGTGGATTTGTAGTACCTTTTCTATTGAAATATTTGGAGATTGTATTTACGAATTTTCTTTAGAGAAGCACGCACGCCGTTTTCTTGCAACAAAGCAACATAGCAAGGGCTTAACTGCAATACAGTAAAAAATCCTTTAGAGTCTGTATTACATGAGTCTGATTAACCCAAGTCACGTAATTAATTCAATAAAAATAGTATGAGTAGCGCATTTTTGTAGATACTTGCCCTCTATTCTAATTGCCCCGCCGCACCGTACCTCATCGAGCAACACCTTCCTTGATAGTATTTCGTCCTAAAATAATACGACCTCGTAGCGACGGCCTGATCATGACGAAACCCATCCCGCCCCCTCCGCCGCGACGCAACAATACAAACCCCCCTCCTCCTCCTCGCTACGGCAGCCTCGAAGACATTGACGATGACGATGACGATGACGAACACATGGCCAACCCCGCAGCCGACGGGGACATCGACGATTCCGTCGACATCGACGACGACATTGGCATCGACGTGTCGCCCAGCCGCGCTAACCCCGACAACGACGACGACGACGACGAAGACGACGATGGGAACGACGACGACTCCGTAGTCGCCATGGCCAAGCGCCTCGACGACGCCAGCGTCATCAGCGACCCGTCCTTCATCTGCGGGCCGGAGCCTCATCGCCACGGGGTCGATCCCGACGGCGCCGGCAATGGCAGTGGCAGTGGCAGTGGCAATGCCGGTCGACGACAGCCTCGTCGCCGCTTCGAGAACGAGCTGTACTCCATCGCCTCCGACGATGACTCCCACTCCGACGACAGCGAGATGGAAGCCAACCCCCGCCGGAGACAACGCCAGCTCTACGAAGACGAATCGGTCTCCACCGGCGACGGCGGCAGCGAGTACACGGGAACCACGTCGCTGCGGTCGGACATCCCCCTCATGGAGCCGCGGGTGGGGCACTTCTCCAGCGGGGGCGCCGGGCCCTACGATTACTACGGCACCGGGGGAAGGAACGGCCGCGGGACGTCGCGGGGAGGCGGCTACGGGGGCTCGCGAGGGGGGAACGGACACGAAAAGGGAAAGGGCATGCCGCCGCCGCCGCCGAGGGCCGCGCGCAACGGAAATGCCCACGATCGTGGGCCCTGCGGCAAGCATTCGTCCAAATACGACGGTCGACGCGAGAAAGCGCCCAGAGCCAAAGCCGCCTCCGCGGCGATGGCCGACGACCGTTCGAGACGCCGTCGAACCCCTGGCGACGACGACGACCGCGACGACGGCCGAAGAACCTCCCGCATGAAAAAAGCCAAATTGATTGCGCTTCCCATTGTCATCGTCATTATCGTCGGGGTTGCCGTGGGAGTCGTCGTCATCCTCGGCAGAAACAACAAAGACAACAACAACAACGACAGCAACAAAAATAGCGACCAGTCCCAAGACCTCATCCAAATCGATCTGCCCACCTCCAGCCCCACCTTCGCTGGCATGTACTTCTGCCCGCCGGAGTATCTAGGACCGGTGCCCACCCGGGGATGTCTCGGATACGTCAATTGCAATTTCGGGGACGTGCTCGGCGACGTCATTCCCTGTCCGAAAAATACGCTCTACGACGTCGCGACGGGCACCTGCAACTTTGCCGAGGACGTGGACTGCGATACGAAGGCCGCGCCCGCGTTGGCACCTGCCATGTCGACGACGACCACCACCTCCACCGCGGCCACGACCACCGCCGTAACCGCGACGACGCCCGCGCTGCCGTCGGAATATCCCCTCATCGGCCCGGTGACCACCTACAACCACCGACTCTCCTTCGAGGGAATATCCGGTCTCGGCACCAGCATCTCCCAATTCGAACGCGATTTGCAAAATTATCTCAATTTGTTCTTCCTCGGGTCGGGGACGCATTCCCTCGACGGGGATGCCTTTCAGGGAATCTTGAGCGTTTCGGCCGAGAACGACGACGTCTTGAACCGATTGAGCGACGTCGTGGTAGAGGTCAACGTCATGACGTTTGAACTCGTGTATGGAAGGAGAATGCGAAGGTCTCTCGAACACGCGATCACTCGACAATCGACACGCGGGCAGCGCCAATGGCGGCAAACGGACCAAACGCAAACGCGACATCTCCAAGAGGAAATCGTCGGAGTCATCATGACCTTCGATCAAACGACGGAATATCGAACCGCCGACCCACCCGTCCCTCTCAAAACGATTATTCGACATCCATACGAGCCGGAGTACGTGCCCGCCCTCATTGGATATTTGAAAACCACGGACTCGGCGTTTTTGACCTTGGAAAATGTCCTGTTTTTGGAGGAATCGCCAAATCCTTCGCCAACACCGTCGCCGACACCTTACCCCACTTCCCTGTCCACGACCACCCTCCCGCCGATACCTCTGTCTTCCCCTCCCACGATCCCGCCGTCCACGCCCACCACCCCATCGCCCACCACCTCTTCCCCGACGACGGCGATTCCAACGATCGCAATCGACGCACCCTCCTCCGCCGCCCCCACAACACCGCCAATAGCAACAACACCCCAACCAACGATAAAACCACCGAAAAAAAACACAACATCACCGACCACAACGGCAACCACAACCGCAACACCCCTCGTCGCCACCCAACCCCCCACGCCATTCAACCTCCCCGAATTCGAACAATTCGCCACCATCCAAGGCTTCCTCTGGTACGACGAAAACCGCGACGGACTCTGGCAATCGCGCGAACCACCCGCCCAAGGAGCCTTCCTCAACCTCCGCCTCTGCGACGGAGATCGATGGGTCGGAACGGAGCAATCCAACGCCTTTGGCCAGTATCAATTCCTGGCGGTGGAGGAGGGGGACTATTATCTGGAGTTTTTTCGGCCCACCCAGGAGTACGACTTCACCGTGAGGAATGCGGGGGGGGAGGGCAGCGCGTTGGATAGCGATGCCGATCCGAGCAGCGGGAAGTCGGAGTGTATGGCGGTCGGGCCGGGGTTTGATGCGTTGACGAATGCGGGGTTTGTGACGGTGGCTGCGGAGGGAGAGGGGGATCCGGCTGACTAGAGAGAGATGCAGAGAGGTTGCGAGAATCATGTTGGGGTGTTTGGTTGGTGCAGGCGTTGGGAATTTTGAATTAAAAGGCACGAGTGTCCTCGATTGAAAGGGTTTTCTGTAAGGAGTTGACAAAGTTGCAGTACGTTTTAAGGGCCTTGCTTCCAATATTGTCATTTGTCCAAATCCCCTGCATTTGTATGTACTGTTTCCACATGGTGTAATCTTTTTCAATTCCTTTCGTTTTCGTGAAAGAATTAGTTGTAGAAAAATTTATGTTAGAAACTGCCAAATAATCGTTGTCATACCACCACCGGCTTTTCCTATTTTTGGTTATTGATTACCTCAAAATTATACACTTTCAAGTTTATTCAGGCTAGTCACTGTCAGTAGTAATAAGCCAATGGGATTTACAAAATCAAAGACAAAAACATTATTTATCATATCAAAAAATAATGAAGCACCCATCAGTGAAAACGATTAGCCTTGTAAATGACTGCTGTTGCCATTTCATGTCCTTTTCAAACTCAAAGGTGATTGTCCGTCCCTATAGTAAAAAATATTTGTAAAAACAATGTTTTTCTACTTGGTTTCCATATTTTTCCCACCTCAAAGTGAAAGGTGTGAGTATTTACCAAAATTCCATAAGAACTATCACTGATGAGTTATAAAATACCAAAAAAATATGATATTTTGGTAATCAAATATGAAAAATGAACGGTTGGTCGCACACTCAAGCTGTGATTTCAAAAATGTTGACAAATATTGAAAAAAAATTTTGAGAGAATTCAAATATAGTTTCAATGAGGATATTGGCTGGAAACAAAGTATCTATGAAACAATTTTAGCAGCTGTATAAACATATTTTGAATTCACACAGAAAAATTCAAAATGATTTCAAAATTCTAACATTGGTATTAAAACATGTAATAGCTTAAAATCATGTTTGATATGAAAACAAATTATATAATTAAGAATTTATAAAAAACATAGAAATTTAATTCTGAGGAAGAAGGTGAAAAAGTTTTTGCTTTATCATCACTCATCAATGAATCATTCCTAATGTCACCAAAATTCATAAATCCTCAATCCACAATCTGAAATCCAATACCTCTAAATTTTGGTAAGTGTGTCATCCTTAATCTCTTAATTCTTACAAATCTGTAAGGCTGTAACCTCATAGCATTAAATATTGTAAATCAAATATAAATCCAAAATTCCTGGATTCCAAAATTTTCACTAAATTTGTATTTCATCTTTTCCATCATGTATCCAAATGCTGTGAATGACACCACACACGTCAATGTTGACCATCATAGGTTACCCTCATTTTGGTCATGCACAAAATTTCTACAGATAAACTTTAAAGGTGCTTTTGAATCAAAATTATTGATTTTAATGAAACAATTAGTGAATGCAACAAATATGAAGACATATGTATATTTTTATGGTTTGTTGATACAGCATCAGCTTACAGAAAAAATCACATTGAAGCATAAAGAATAAATTCATTTAAACACAACTGCACATAAACCTTTATTTATTTTAGTGCTTTATTAGAATGAAAAAATTGCTTTGATCTCCAATGATTCAGATACTCCATTTATTTTCAAAATTTTTTGTAATTTGTGTGTTTTTTTTTCAAAATGTTTTACTTTACAATGAATGTTATTTTGAAATGATATGAAAGGAATGCTTTTCTTCTGTATGAAAGAAAAATCAATAAAATTAGATTTTTAGAAATAACATCTGTTACTAATTGAAACTAAAGATACAAGTTTTTTAGAAAATGAAAAAAATGAAATTTAAACAAATTGATATATCTGAAATTTGGTGTTGATTCCTATCAAAATCTAACAACACCTTATTTAGAAGCCCTGTGTAAGATATTTTTAACTCTAAAGGATTCACAAAAGGCCATATTGAAATACTAGTTCTATTCAGTTCAACAAAAAATATGTTGAGACTGTCTAAAAAACAATCTGCTTGAAAACATTATTATTTCATGTGAAAGACACACTTAATGAAAAATCCAATGCCCAAGAAAGAATACTGGTTGTCTTCTAAAATAGACTGTCCCAGTCTTTGTCTCAGGTCACAGAAACGTCTGAAAATATTTTGATACAGCAGATTTATCATTTTTCTAGATAAAAATGATTTATCTAGGACATTTCAAAATTCCAGAGGCCAAGCTGTGATCAATTTAATCAGGGTGTTTAAGTGATAATGGCAAAAGAAAATTTTCTTGATAGTAAAAGAAAAAAATTTTAGTTATTGCTATACTGTAAATAATTTGATTGGTGTCTTAGATTGTGATTGGAATGACAGATCCTTTGCAGGACACATACATCCCATATCTATATAATTTGTTTAGCTCGATAGGGTTTCTGCAGTGTGAAGACTATATCTTACAATACATGATACTCATTTGATGAAGGTGTTATGATAAAGTGGGGTGACAAAAACTAGATACTGTTTTTATTAATCGTGTCTCTGAAAATATTGTGTTTACATTGAATATATAATATTTTCTGTGCTGTACTTTTGTGAAGAATTGTTTTGTGATGAATCACACATTTGATGTTTTTAAAACTTCGCAAAGGAGTAATTCACAATCTACTCTAGAGTAATTCTATCGTACAATACTACACTACGGGTTGTAAAACAAGACTTTCCTAGAGAGCACATGAAATAAAATTGTTAGATTCCGTGGGACTCCTCGAGCCTGTTAGAAATGGGGTTTCAGTTCATCGTTTCTGTGGCTGCCTACGTTGTATCCTTATTACAAAATTGAATGCCCTTCGTGCGCAACACTCATGGTTCATGGTGTCTATCTCTGGCCTCACAAAGGCACGGGCGAAAGGGCACATGATGCGCACCATCTCGTAGTTACTATCCTCTTTTACCATCTTGTGAGTTCGAATGATATGAAAACTTTCAACGAGATTGCAGGAATCGAGCACGGTATCAAACGCATAATCCAAAGTCGGTAGAACCAAATCTAAGATCCCAACGCAACACAAAACAATCATGTCCTATCAATTTAGCACGACGACCAAACATTCCGACGAAACCCACCTCGAATCCTTCGTGGAATCCATCTTGTCCGCCTCCCTCCCCAACGAAATCCGAAGGAATCTCGAGCACTTGCGTGATCTGGACGAAACATCCAGAGTGATGATGGAGAGGTGGCGCGATGTGCAAGATGAGTGTTTGCGGGGAGTGCAGCTTGTTTTGGGGGATTGGGGGGAGAAGAAGATGATGGAGGAGGAGGAGAAAAATGATTCTCAAGAAGAGAGTGGTGGCAAGATTGACGACGGCGTTGATGGTGTCGATTCTCGAAAGGAAGATAGCGGGAAGGAACATAACAAAAAGGAGGGGAAGAAGAGGAAGCGAGAGTTGGAAGTCGAAGATGCCGACGATACGAAAGATAGTGATAGTAGTGGAGAGATGCAGATTCAACATGAGCAAGATGTTGGCGACCAAATGCAATCATTGAAAAGAGCAAAAACTGGTGTAGGCGGAAATAGTTCTGGTGATTTTATCGGCGAAGAGGGGGCTGGGGAAGTGCATGCCGCAGATGAAAGCAATGAAAAATCATTTCAGGAAGAGTCAAAAGAAGAATTATCGACCGAATTATCGACTACGAATGCTGAATCAGCTACTACTTCGAATACAGCTACGACTACAAATATTGCAAATACTACTAAGATTTCCAACAACGAAGAATCAAATGACGCAGTTTCAAATCAATTCACCGCAGCAAATGCATCCAAATCTGATGAAGCGAACAAATCCAGTCGACCGCGTCGGCGATACATCCCAACAACGGAAGAATTGCTCGACGCATTACTCAATCCTTCATTCCAACCACCGACAAATCAAGACGACAATGAAATCGACCACAAAAATGCAAGCAACTATTATACACAAAAGCAAGAAATCCACACACTGCACCAAAAATTACGACAATTCTCCTCGGAAAAAATCAAAACGGCACACCAATTACAAAACTTGGTGGACATGGCTTTGGGAAGATTGAATAGAGATTTGGAAAAGTTTGAGAAGGAATTGGGTTTGATTCCATCTTCGGTGGCTGCCGCAGCCGCTGCTGCAGGAGCCGCCACTACTGCTGTGGCTGCGGCCAGTTCGTCTTCGGGCATGGCAGCTTCTTCTGCGTTGGGTCTCATACCAAACGCTGCTGCCAGTGCCGGAAGAATCCCAGGTTCAATGGAACCAAATACCTTGCCCTTAACGGGAGCAATTGTTCCATCCGCCACATCGACTCCGGTATCTACTGCGGCGGTTCCCAACACCAGAATCCCAACTTCTACATCCGCCTCCTCCAGTTCCTCGCGGAGAGCT
This sequence comes from Conticribra weissflogii, assembly GCA_036940025.1. Lineage (NCBI taxonomy): Eukaryota > Bacillariophyta > Thalassiosirophyceae > Thalassiosirales > Thalassiosiraceae > Conticribra > Conticribra weissflogii. The sequence goes on along the minus strand of JALLPE010000665.1, from coordinate 6,255 downwards.
TCCATTGGCGTTGCAGCCACGGCACCCGCAACAACAGCACATCCCTACTCACGCTCCTACTCTTCCTCTTATGCCACGGGAATCATCCGACCACTTCAACCGATTCTTAAACACAGCCCGAGCTCAAGTAATTTAACCCCCTCTACCTCCTCCACCGCCGCGGCGGTTTATTATCCCGTGGCACCTAATCCCGCCATGCTTCCAACTCGCATCGGCACCATTTCCTCCCTACCTCTCTCACAACAACTTCCACCATCGCAAAATCATCTCCATTCGCCGCCACCGCTCCCGCCCCCGATCACCAAAAACACCACCACCAAAAACCTCGCCGCCATACAGGTGGTGCCCAACACACCCGATTGGATCTTGGCCAAAATCCAATCTTACGACAAATCGACCAAACTCTACACCCTCCTCGACGAAGACGTCGAATCCGACAACGTCTACACTTTGCCCGAGAAGCAGGTGGTGGTGTTGAAACACATGGAGAAGACGCGTTGGGCGAGGGGGGATGAAGTGTATGCGGTGTATCCGGATACCACGGCATTTTATCATGCGACGGTGAGTCAGGGGGCGAGGAGGTTGGGTTCGGTCGGGGCCGGGGGAATGGTTATGGTTGGAGCTGGGAGCGTAGGTGGAATTGGTGGTCCTGGTGCTGTAGGTGTTGGGGGTAGTGGTGGAATGTATGTTATGGTACTTTTTCAGGATGATGGGGATGAAAATGGATTGACTCATGAAAAAGCGGTGCCTGCGCAGTACGTGATGAAGGTTCCTCCAGGAGGTGGTATTGGATGAACTGCTTTGATCTCTGGTTTTCATATTGACAAATTTCGTTGGTTCATTGTAGATTACAAGGTCTACGCTAATGCCCACAGATGCGTTGGAGGCCTGAAATTTATCACTGACAACAAGTTATGAATGTAAACATGCATGCTCTCTCTCCGACATTGTTCATTGAAAGAAGAAGGAATTAAAAATAAATACTCCCAAAAGAGGAGTGCACAAACGCGACTTCAAAGTACACAACAATAATGAATCGATTCATTTACATTAAATCCTCCGGTAATAATGTTTACAAGAGGAATTTTAAGAAATACCCATCTTCATCTTGATATTCATCGCAGCAAGCTCATTCGCCAGATATCGGTATACATAAGGAAGAATGACCGCCTGCACCGCATCATCATTCGCTTCTCCCTCCACGGCGTTGCAACACTTCGCATTTCGACAAAACACTCTCAAATGCGCACGATTGGATGCATCTGCGGCTTTTTGACCCGCCGAGAGAATCGTGCTTCTTTCCGTAGCGGGAGATAGCAAGTCTCCGCATCGTTTGCAAGCGTAGGCAATGTGCCTATCGCTGCAGTTGAGGAGACGGTCGTGCAGTAAAAACGCGGCGCCATGACTGAGGAGAGAGTCCCGTTCCATCTCTCCTAGACGGATTCCTCCACCTTTCTTTCGTCCCTTGATGGGCTGTCTAGTCAAGGGGTTGACGGCGCCTGTGGCTCGGACTTGGTATTTGTCGGAAACCATGTGACGCAAACGTTGGTAAAATACCACGCCGATGTACAAGTCTGCATGCATGAGGCAGCCAGAAACTCCGCTATAGAGAGGTTCGCTGCCGTAATAGCTATAGCCGGCTGCTTGGAGCTGTTCTCCAAAGTAGTCTACGGCGATTTTGTCACCAGATTCGTGAAAGGAAAATGGTGTAGCATCCTGAAAATGATGACCGGTTTGTAAATGACAAAATTAGTTGGAAAGCCGTCGACACTGGCTTCGTATCGTGTTTCTCATCTCAAACTCACCTGGAACATCCCGTGACAAGCTCCGCTTTTTCCGGCCATACTTTCAATCAACATCCCGATAGTCATACGACTTGGAAATGCGTGCGGATTGATAATGATATCTGGACTAATTCCACTTTCGCTAAATGGCATATCCGTCTGCGGCCACAAGATACTCAAAACACCCTTTTGACCGTGTCTACTCGAAAACTTATCTCCGATCACGGGATTTCTCGGAAATCGCAATGTGACGCTCAGAGCTTCTTCCGACCCTTTACTTCCTTTACCGGACGATGACGACCCCGAAAGGTTGAGTCGACGAATTGTCTGAACGCAAGCCTTTTCTTTCTCCTTGTGTTTCCCCGGATAGCCCCTATGGTTTCCTTCGTCGGCCAAGCAATACAATGCATTACCTTCGTCTAGCCACGATCCAACCGGTGGCAAACCATCCTCATCGAGGTTTTCGTACATAGGCTCCATCTTAAATGTTGGCATATCTTCATCCTTTTCCGGAGGTATTCTAATGCGTTTCATCACGTTTCCTAACTTGATTCGATCCTTATCCGCTCCTCGAGAGATAGCGTTACCAATCTCATCGGCCAATTCGACTTTGATCGTTTTGTATACCGATGCGTGCCCGAACCCACGTTCGTAGGAAGATTTGCTTAAGATCATGGCATCTTCCATATCGAAACCGGTGTAGCTCAACACGGCTACAACTGCATTGGTGCCATTGGGGTATTCGTCCATCTTGTATTCTCCGTGAACGGCAGTTTGGACGAGAGGCGCCTGAGGAGTTTGGATTCGGTACAACTTGTTATCCGCGCGGTATGGGAAGGAATGGCATGGTGTTCCCATTGTTTGTTTACCCATCTGGCATTGATACCTAGAATGTTTCAAAGTGCGATGAAAATAAGACACGGGGAATCATTGAAAAAGCTGAGGATGGATTGGAACATGCAGTAGCTTACATATTCCTAGGTGACTGGTTATAATCGGAGAAGGGAGTCAAACTTGCAATCAAGCTCAACATGTTGGCGGGGTCGAGCTCCTGATGAGTCGTAATTCCTTCGCGAATATCCTCTGGAAGGCATGCAATATCCATGAATGGTTGTTCCATAGGACCGATGTATTCCGTTCTACCCGTAGCTCGTTGAAGAACTGGCCGAACGACTCTCGCTGCAATCGTGAATAAGAACAAGCCCGGATAGGGTCCTCCTTTGACACCTGCAAAATAATCATGGATAAACGTTTCGTCAAAAAAGGGTGTAACGTTGCAATTTGGAGACGTTATGACAAAAGACCGCCATCTGTCATCTATGCATCCACCCAGGCATCCATCATTCAAGCATCCATCCAAAGTGAAGAAATCCGCAAATATACCAACTCACCAGGAGGAATAAACGCAACCTCCAAAGTCGGTGGCACAACCGGCTTCTCCTGTACCTTCAAAAACCTCAACTGATTTGCAATCGCCTTGCAAACCTTCACAGAAGCCCCTCCCACCAGCCTTCCATTCACACACACAGGCAAATTCCCAAAATTCGCCACTCCCCTCCCATCTCCGCTCTCTCCACCGGCCCCCGCCGGAACCACCCCATACGAAACCAACAACTGATCCAAATCTTCCAAATTCTCTCCCTCCGTCACGGCCGGATAGGCCATGCACCGGCACTTCAACGCCATGTGACTCAACAACCCGCACGGTCCTCCATCCGGAGTGTGCACCGGACACAAGAACCCCCATTGATCTGGCAACAATTTCCTCACCGCCGTGGTTTTCATCTCCATGAAGAATTGTCCTCGGTGAACGCTCCGAAAATGGGCGCAATATCTCAAAAAGTTTAATTTTTCGGCCACGATGGTGTATCCGCTGACTTGCATGAGATCCAAGCCCGTCGAGGAGATGATGTTTCCGGTGGATAGAAAGTGAGATACCTTTTTCCCTATTCCTCCGGAGGAGATCATCCCGTATCGATCCACGCATTTGGTCCAGAATTTGGTATTATTGAGATTGGATAGGAATTTGGTGTAGTCGACGCGCATTTCTTTGATGAGCCCGAGGCGTATGTTGGCGAGTGTTTCTTCGAATTTTTCTTTGAGGAAGGCGGAGAGTAGATGTCCCGGGAGAAGGATTTCTTGGTTTTGGAGTGAGTCGGCGTTGTCTACGCCGCAGTCTCCGGCGGCGAAGGAGTATAGTTTGCGGAGCATGAAAAGGAAGTATTCGAGTTTGTCTCCGTAGTTTGGGAGGTGGATCAGGATGTATCTGGTTTTGCGTTGTGTGTGTGTTTGTGATGTGATTTTTAAGGGTAAGTTTGTTCGGGCATTGAGGACGATGAGGTTTAATGATCATGATGATGGTGACGAATTCGGAAGATGATGACGTTGGCATTTGTACAATATATGATAATGAAGGTGATGATTTTTTGTGAGATTGGCATGAAATCAAGAGCCCGTCGCGGCGTCAGATTTGCAATGCAGAAAATACATTGAAATAGAAGCAATCATGTCCAATACACCAAACAAGAATAAAACCCCACGCAAACCACTTCAGAAAACAAAGCACCAACAATCTACTCATGAAATCAACTCACCGATCAATAATAAAATGTCCAATCTCCACATCGCTCGTACTGTTCGGCTTCATACTGAACAACCGAAACCGACTCCCAATAAACGCCAAACACTCCATGGGAGTCTGCAACCCATTCAACTGCCTCGCCTCCTGCAAAAGCAACTCTGCCCGTGCCCTCAAAAAGGTGTTCGATTCGTCCTTCTGCACGATCCGATTATACAGTTCCTCATCCGTGATCCCTTGATGTTGCATTCTCGATGCAGCAGCAACAGCATTATTGTTATCATGGATGTTTCCATCAGCCCCTTCATTGATACCCCCGCCAATACCCATGGCAACCCCATCCACGCCCAATCCACAGTTCCTCCCTCCGCTCAAAGCCCTCAAAACCAAAACCACCGGCAAGAGAAACTCCTGCTTCCTCCCCACGAACTTCACAGTCACTCCCCCGGTCTCCAAATAATGCAACGTATTCGTCACCGTCCCCATGTCCCCATTCCACCTCTGGCACCTCACCGCCACGCCCAAGTCGCTGTAGGCCTTCCCCCTATTTTTGTAATTCGACCTCTGTATCGCCGTGGCGTGGTTGGCCCTCGGCACCTGAAGAAGGCGCACGCACCGCTCTATCCCGTGGATCAGGAAATATCCCCCGAATTCGGATTGCTCTTCCTTCCGCTGCAGGAGTTTCGCGGGGGACAGACCGCGGAGGTGACAGGCCTTGGACCGGACCATCACGGGGAGTTGGCCCATGTTCCTCGGAATGCGGACGGTGGATCCCGTCGAGGAAGACGAACCGAAGCCGTCGCGGCGGAGGAAGCGGAAGCAGAAATCGGCGGTGAGGGACGACGCGTAGGTGAGGTTGAGTTCCCGGCATTCGCGGGGATGCAGCTTTTGGGCTTTGGAGACGGAAGTTCCGGGAATCGTGGTGGTTTTCGTGGGCATGCCCACCTTGACGTTTTCGAACCAGAATTGGAGGACGTCTGTCTCTCGTCCGTAGGAGTAGCCCACGACGCCGCGGTGTTCGTCGGAGGAGATGTCGACGACGTCGAGTTCGTGGGGGACGATGTCGGCGATGCCGCGGGAGAGGCCGACGTCGAGGAGGTAGTCGAAGGAGTCGACGTGCGGGGCGGAGAGGTCGTGGAGTTTTTGGATGGTGGGGAGGGAGGAGAGATGGGAGCGGTGGAAGGACGGGATGGGTTGACGGGGGGACTGCGGGTCAGAGGCGGCGGAGGGATGGGGCTTGGGGCTTTGGCCGACGGGGGGCGATTTGGAGCTGGACGCCGCGGAGCTTATCCGGTGGGATGGCGATTTTGTGTGGGAGGGAGTGGTCGACATGGTGTGGATCACTACAGTACTTTGCTTCAAAATACTCAGTTGATGATGATGGCTTGGTGTTCTTTTCTTTTTTATTCGCTGCGTGGCTCGTCAAGTAAATTGTATGAAGATGCAGGGATGATTCTCATTGAGCCGCTCTAGAGAGAGATGAGGAGCTGCCTATTGCTGATGACTATTTTGAAATGATAGTTCATGCTGTGCATCGTCTTCATCCCATGAACATCAGGGTCGTCGTCGACATCGTCATCGTCGTCGAGAAAATGTGATAACTAAAAGTATATATGATAGTAATGTTGTATCTAAGCAGTGTTTCGTATGGTACCTCTGTGAAAGATTCGTGGCCAATATTTTATTTTATTTTCCTGATTTTATTGCTGGTTGGTGATTGCTCGAATCAGTAAAAAAAATGGTGCGACAACAAATCGTCTGTCTTTTGCAGGAAATTGCTTGGTTCTCAGGGAATATCGATAGATATTTTGCATCGTTCAAGACGATGTCAACGTGCCATTAACCCCTATCTTGATTTCCCCCTTAAATGGCACTAGCTCATCCACTTTTTTG
>JALLPE010000664.1:0-15584 GCA_036940025.1 Conticribra weissflogii | reverse complement strand
TCAGTTCTGAATGATGATTTGGCCAGAATGGTGCTCATAAATGTTTGTTGCAATAGGATGGTATGGTACTTCAATGTTTTTGTATTACTCACATCACATTGAATACAGAACTTTTTGACCTTAGAGCCTTTTTTAGTTTTCAAATTAGATGCCAGATTTCGAAAATCGTTCTCCATGAGCGTTGAATAACATTTTTGAATTGTGTTTCTTTGATACCCTGTGTGGGAGCATCTATGGGAATGTCTATCATACATAATTTATAAATAAACATAAGGTTTCTAAACCAATTTTCATGTCCACAAATTCTGCCCCAAAAGTACACATATTCTATAGTAGATTAGCTCTTTGAGTATCAACTAATAAGGGCTGGATTGAGATATAAGATATACTACAAAACCAGTGTGGGATGTATGCATATGTTTCTCTCCTGCATGATCACTATTAACAAATATGAGAAGTTCAACAACCTTTAATATTGCCTCTGGTGCATTAGAGGGGATAAGCTCCTCAACATCATCATATAATTCACTTCAATCACATACTGGATACTGGGAATCATACTATCTATAAGGATCTTTTGTGCAATACATATTCTAGAGTTATGGTGTAGTGATGAGTCTGATATGTTATAAAGAGCTGCTTCCAAGTGACAATCGCTTGGCAAAGCCATGTGCTATGACAACAGAGATACCTCTGTTGATATGTTGATACTACCTAGCTTGATCATCCACTCTTGTCCAGGCAACTAAGAGCCAAAGGGTTATTATTACTCAGCTTGTCCATGATAGCATCAACAATCCCGTTGACCAAGCAAAGGTTAACTATTGACCTGGCAAAAGAAGTCCTATTCACAGCTGTAAACAGGACCCTACAGCATACGGTTACAGGGGTGGCAATGTCCCCTGCCATTTTCCCCTTGTACTAGCCAAAGGATAGCTTGTAAATTCTCTTGACACCCAGCCTTGTTCCTTCTTACTGGTAATATATAGGCAGCTGAGGATTGCCCTTGCCCACAAATTTTTTTCTGGTTGGGGATCATCTGCTGAATACAGGAAGTGTTTGAGGTCCATGTTCCCCTCCTTTCTTTCATCATCCAAATCTTCTTCTCCTTCTTCCTCTTCCTCTTCTTTGTCTTCACTTTGATATTCAGCTTAATTAGTGCCCCCTTGCTACTGGCAGACTGTTCTCTCATGTTACATTCAGTGTCCATTGTCCTTCCCAAGTATGGGATGCTGCAGCTTGGCTGACAATGTACATGTCATTGTGAATATCAGATCCAATTAAACAAATCTCCTCATGTAGCTGGGGAGAACTTGTGAGCCCTTGCAGCAATGTTTCCAAGCAAGGTGGATGGCCACTTTGCTTGTCACGATTAGTCCTTTCTGTCGCTGATCTGCTGCACACAGCGGCCAGGTTTGGTTGCTCTTTTGCTGAAAAAGGACGCCTCAAGGGATACAATCCTCCACTTGTGCATGTACATCTTCAAATGGGTAGGTAAGCTTTTTCACATAGCACATCCATGTTTACGGGAAAGCTACCTTCTTCTTCAAACAATGCTTCTGCTAACACTGGAAAGGAGGCTGAGAAGTATTATGGGCAATGGCTGTTGCAGAGGCATTGGGTCTGATAAAGTAGATTTAATTAGGCAGAAAATATTTGCAGTGGTAGTGGCTATGGCCAAAAAGGTCACTAGTAAAGTGATACTCCCATATTAAAATTCAAATTATAAGCTACCTAGTCAATGTTCTTGTATGGTCTTGATGTTTTAGATTCATGCATACTCTTATTGTTTTCTGGGATTGACATATGCCCAACTACATCACAGTCCATCATTGCCAACAATCTGCTCCACTCTCTTTCTGTCCTAGCTCATTGTCACACCATACACTCATCTTTATATGTTCTAATCATGAGCAAGTTCCTGAGCTAATTATTTATATTAGCATAATTGTTATTGCTCACAGCCTTTTAAATAGGAGGGGAGGATGAGATAGCAGTGTAATTGGACTGGCTGGCTTTGAAGTTTTTGGATGTTGAGACTTATAAGGGACGGGGGTTATGAAAAAATGATGGAGAACGAAAAATAATACTCATGAGGGACACAACACATTCTATATTATGGTATCTTACGCAAAGTAAAATTTTTTTACTGGATAATCAGTCACCTTGTAGTTTCTAAAACATTTTTCTTTTCGACACAACGAACTCAAGAAACAGAGATTCCGAGTTGGAATATAATTATTACCGGTGACCAACATAAGATATTAAAGGAAAAGTTAGTGCCGACTGCCATCTGTCAACGCTATTGCTGTCATGAGAGAAAAACTGCGCATTGCATCCTAAACAGAAGCATGGCCGACGAAGTTCCAGTACAGCTGGACCTGGAAGGTGGGTTCGTTGTCGGCGCATCGGCTTCTTCCTCCACCAACCGCGTCTCTGTCGATGGCGACGAAGGACGAGCTCCGTTGGTAGACGACGATGAATTCTTCGGAGGCGCACGACAACACGATGACTACGATGATTACTACGATCGGGAATATGATCAATTCAGCGGCGGTCGAGACGACTATTATGACAGCGATGAGGGTGATGGAGAGGAAGACGACAGAGAGGCGGACGACGGGTATTTCGATCGAGAGGGCGCCCAACAACATAATGATTATTCCAGGTCCGACAGCGCTGACGAAGACGTCATAGAACAACCAAAAAATGACCTCCTATCCCCGACCGACTGCAGCAGTGGTGCCATGGCATATTCAGATGTGTCCAATAATTCCAGAACGCCCAAACATCTCTACCAGCCCCCGACACTCCTCCAATTGACCATCCGAACCATTGCATCCAAAATCGAAAAATATCCACCGCACGCCATGGCCATGCTGTCCGAACATCAATGGGAGACCGTCGTCGAAGCCAGGGTCGCCATGCGGGGGAAACAGCAATCCTCCCAAGCATCTGCGGCTTCGGCCAGTGCCAATAGCCCGCAACCGAAACAAAAACAGCCGCAGTGCCGAATGCACCTCCTCCCTGCAGTGTCCATTAAACATCTCCAAGCCATTGAAGGCCATCCTCTGAATGCCCACCTGGCCAAATCCAAAAAGATTGATGAGTTGCTTTGGAAAGACATTGTCAATTACAAGTATAGAATAGGAGGGATGACGAGACCCAATTGTTTGGAGTTGCCTTTGCGAGTTTTGGAGGGACAGTTGGAGAAGCTCGGGGAAGAGTTGACTGCGGTGTTTGGGGACGTTGTCGGGGAAGAGGAGTATTATAAGAGTTTGAAGACGGAGAGAGAAAAAGAATTCGAAGTCTTGAATGGTGAAAGCGAAAACAATGCCTTGGTAAAGGGAAGCCGGAAAAGGAATCTATCCGTGGATGGACCCGACGGCGGACACCATGCTCTTCAGGTGGAACTGTTTGGTCAAGAATCAGAAAACGAGGATGAACCAGACCATGATGACAATTTCAACAATTTCCCTTCGTACACGACGCATCTTCAAAACCTCACGAATGAGCGCACACGTCAATTGCTTAGAACCCTCCACTCGTTGATGGAATCGACAATGGATGTCAAACTCCTATCAAGCACGGGCATCGGCAAGACGGTGGCTAAGGTCATCAAGGGATGCAACAAAACTCTGAAAAAGCACAATCTTTCGTTAGACGGAAATTTTGACAACAACGAAATTCAGGAAACTTTAATCGGACTCCCTCTCTTCTGGGAAGCAGTTGATGCCAACGCGTTACTATCCGAGATCGATTTGAATGATCAACTGAAACAAATGCAAATTCACCGCAGTAAGAAGGAGAAACTCATCATGACACCGTTGGAAATTTTGCAACAACTCCTTCAAGATTGGAAAGAAATGGCATCAGAAAATGGGGTTGTCGTGAGTAGCGACAATGGAACCCCCGCGAAGAAACAAAAATTGGCCAACGGCAAAAGCAGCAGCAAAACCAACAACAACGCCCCTACTAATTCTACGTCGGTGACAACCTGTGGAAAGCATCCAAAGACCTCCATCCACCAACATCTCATCGACCTGAAACTCCTCCACAAATCTCCCGACTGGCGATCTCTCTACGTCTCTCTCTCTAAACGCGCGGAGATCATTTGCAAATCACAAGGAGAGAAGATGAGATCCATTCGCGAAAATCTGGAGAAGGATCGTCCCAAGATCGGAAAGGTGGTTCTGAAAAAGGCCGTGGGAAGAGTGCGAGGTATGGCTGCCGGTGCCGCCGGCAATACTCCGAGCGGACCTTCGAGGTCAGGTATCGTGGGCGGAGGATTGTCCGGTAGTGGCTTACCTTCGAATCCTGTCAAACGGGACGAGCGCCGAGAGGCGATCCTGAATGGATCTCGTGGGATTCGCGCACAAGCGAGTAAATCACCGTCGTCGTCTTCCGTCTTTGGAAGACCGTCTTCTTCGACAGGTAAGATGGCCCTACTCAAAAGCGAGTCCAGGATTCAAGCCACCTGGTCCAAGGGCAGTCAGGGTGCCGTCAAGAAGATATCTCACACTTCGTCCTCGTCTTGTTCGGCGTTCGGTGCCTCCGTGGCATTCGCCACCGGAACATCTCGCCCTCGTGGGAATGGCACAAGGGTCGTGGGGAAGCAGAAACAAGTTCAGGTGCAGTTGAGAGAAGGGAGGCAGATGAGATTGCCATCTGAATCGGGGAGTTCTTTGGCCAAACCCAAAGGAGCCTTCTCTTCGTTGCAGCAAAAGTTGAAGAAGGGCGAGAAAAAGATTGGTGGTGGGAGTAGGAAGTAATAGATCATATTATTTTTGTGTCGATGCTATGTGGTTAAATTTGCTGCATTGACTACCGAACTGATGAAAAGACATGATGTAAGGACGTTGTTCTTATCTGATGTAAATTAGAGTAAAACAATTTATGTGAAATTCTTTCATTCGTGTTCTGAAATCCGATTCTAGTTACAATTAGAAAGAGAAAGCCCTGTAATATTGTGATTGGATTATTTTTTAATTTTATCGTGAGGCTGATGGATTTGTGGTGCCTTCCGGGTTCAATATCTGGATTGCCGTGAGTGCGAAATTTTGTACATGATTTCCGTTCATTATTCAAAGGCCTCAGAACTGTTCTCGTAACACAGCTGCTATTGCACTTTTTGATTGTGTCACTTTCCGAGTCAAGTCGAAACCCTCAAATACCTTAATTAGGTTCTTCCTAAACACTCTTGATAACCTGAGTAAAAGTCGCCCGCTTTCCCGGCTCCAAAACGGGCACATTACTCAACAACCCCGGCTCCACGCAAATCATGTCATTGTACTGATCATCCCCGAAATCCGCCATCGCTTTCGCCTTCTCGACAGGATTCCAAACCACACCCGACACGGGAACCGCCTTCCCGTCCACATCCCCATTGGCCTTGAGAAGGATCTTCCGTCCCGGCCCCGTCCCCACCACCACATCCAACTCGACCTTCTCTCCCAAGGGAGTGTACACTCGATCCACGATGGAATCTTCGATCGCGATCGGCTCGTCCGAGTCATTCACGTATTCTTCCCCGGAAACCTTATCCGAAACTCGATACCCCTTCAAACCCTCCACGTAACACACCGTCCCATCCAAGGCCTTCCCCTCCGAAACCAAATAATAGGTATGCAAAAGCATTTGAAAGTCAAACGCCTCGTTCCCCGTGTTCTCCACCTCCAGAGCGTTCGTCATGCCCTCCCCGTCGATCCGCACGAAGAATCGACAAACGCAGTCGTATTTGGTGTCCTCCCCCCACTTTCCCCCCCGAGCGTGCACCGCATCCTTGAGGCACAATTCCATCGCGATACCCGCGCCTCGGGCGTCGTCGTCGAAGGCGCTTCCCTCGACGACCTTCCAGTAATTGTTCCTCAGGAAGCCGTGCTGCGGGTAGGATGGGTCGGGTTGGCCGAATTGGGGGAAGCAGAGGGGGATGCCCCCGCGGATGGGTTTGGTGCCGTCGAGGATGGCGTCGCGGGAGAGGAAGAGGACGGGGCGGAAGTCGGGGGAGGCGGTGTAGGATGTGAGGTGGGCACCGTAGGGGTGGATGGTGAAGGAGGAGGAGGTGGCGGTGTGGGTTATGGTGATGGGTTCTTTGGCGGTCGACATGGTCAGTTGTGATGGTTTGTGTTGGTTAGTTGATTGTGTTGTTTGTGCGAAGCTGAACAATGAAGAAATACAAGAACTGTAGTAGGGTACGTACTATTTTTATTATATTGTTGTAGGTACGCTTGAGTTGTGTGGGTGTGTACGAGGGAAGTATCCTATTATTCTATATTTTATATTATATATTAGATTTATTAGTGTATCTAAAAGGAGGAAAAAATGAAAAAAAATCCTTTCTTGGAAGATTCGTCGTCAATACAACATAATATTATTATAAATATATCACGTGAAAAATCTTTTGTGTCAGAAAGATCCGAATTCATTGATGTCACAAAAATACCAATTCCTATGAAGAATCTTTGACCTCTCGTGACCATATATTTTTTCATCTCTATAGTACTATTTTAAGCGTTGTGTGAATTTTATAATTTTTGCGTAAATTTCAAGGATTTTCAGACTGGTTGTTATTTTTCAACAACCAATCTTCTATCTTCTCCCATCTCATCTCGACCACCCGCCATCATGTTCCACAAAGAAGGCACCTCCACATCCGGAGGCAAAAAGGACGCCCCCCTTCGTAAATCCGATCGGCGCAAGCTACGCGATAGAGCATTGGACGCCCTCTTCCTCCCTGCCAAAGTCGATGTCGACTGCGGAGACAACGACAACGGCACCTCCGCTCCAGAGCAAGAGTGGATTCGCAGAGCCCACCTCCTGATGGACGACGCCATTGTATCTTCCAGAGGCGGAGAGGAAATCCTGAGCAGAAAATTGAAACTTGCTTCCGGCGAAAATGTCACATTGTTTCTGCGCACGGCGTCTTCCTCTCAGTCTGCCAAACCGTCGGGAGGAAACAAACACGTCTCCTCTTCTCCTTCTCCTCTCACGCACGAAGAATTGCTGAAAGCCTACCCGACCACGTGGCCCTATCACCAGAGCACTCAGCCCGTCTTACTGGAAATGGAAGATGCCGATCGGAAAGTGCACTTGATTCCACTTCTTCCGTTGTTGGCGGCTCTTCCTCCTCCTTCCTCGGTGGCTGCAGCCATTCGTGTCGCCGCCACCGAGGAATCAAACTACCGCATACCCGACGTGGTGATACACCCCCAAGTCACCAAGTATCTCTGCCGGGGAGCCGACCTCATGAAATCCGGCATGCGTTCCTTCCCCGCCCCGTGGACGTTGCGCCAATCGAAAGGAGTCGTGACCGTTTCCGTTGAAGGGAATCCCATGGTTTGCGCGGTCGGTTTGGTGGACCGCGGGTTGTTCAGGGATTATTGCTACGGGAAAAAGAACGATAATCATGCGGTGGAGGCAAGCGATTGGGTGGGGCCCGGAAAAAAGGGGGTGGGGGTGAGGATTTTGACTTGTTATGGAGATGATCTTTGGAAGAGCGGTTTGCTTTCGAGTGGTAGTAGGAAAGCTCATGCTTCTTTGGAGGTGGAAGATGGAGTGGACAATCCGCTTGGGGGCGGGAAATTCGATGATGGGAATTGGGGCAACCTCGGTTTTGTGGATGGAAAGTTTGTGGCTTCGCTCGTGAAGGGTGTCATTGACGACGACGACGATGATGAAAGTGACGATAATGATGAAAGTGAGGAGAAACCAGAGGTAGAACGAAGTCATGAATTGGAGCCGAATACTCAAAATGTTTTGGACGAGATGGAACAGATGGCGCTGAATCAGAAAAATGACGAATCGGCGGAGTGTGGACAGCATAATGACAACTCGACACACAATCTTGCAACCACGGATGAACCCTCTGTTCCGGACAACCAAAATGACGAGACCAACGATGAAGCAATCCCTCCCAATCACGATGAAATTCTCTCAAAAGCCTTCTTCACCTCCCTCCTCCAAATCCTCTCTTCCAAGACACCCCTACCCATATCCGTCTCGACCTATTTTGCCAAACACCTCGTGTCCGCCATCTCACCCAACTCACCCCGACTGGACATGAAACGAACGAGTTACAAAAAAGTCGGCCCCTTTCTCCTCGAAATGGAATCGAAAGGCATCATCAAATTGGGAGCGAGGAAGGATGGTAAAGATCGGTGTGCGTTTTTAGTAGGGATCGTGAAGCAGCATCCTGATCTTGTGGAATTCAAGCGACAATTTAAACAGGAGGTGGAAGCCGGCGGTGTAGATGCTTCCATCATCACTTCGGGTCCTGATACCAAAAAGAAGATGGCGGTGGTGGATCTGTTCATCGTGCCTCGTCACATGTCGGATGGACTTCAATTGGACAAAGACGATATCATGGCCGTCAATGCCAAGACGGAGGAGAGAAAGGGAACGGGATTTCTCACAAAGGCGGAATGTCGAGCTCTCATCGAAGGATACATCGAGAAGGAAGAACTCGCGGATACGACGAATCGAGGTAATGTCATCGTCAATGGCCCATTATGCGATGCATTGTACCGTGTATCCAAAAAAGATAAAAAGCAATCCACATCGGATCAAGAGTCCGGATATCCCACCTCCGTCAAACGAAAGGATTTGATCGAGCGATGGATGGACCGGATGGACAAAGGGCACGCTCTTGTGGAAATGCCGGGAAGCACGATATTGCACTTGGGAAGAGGGGAAGCAAATCCAGTATCGATCGAGGTGGAATTCCGTCAGGGTAACAAAAAGAAATTTCTGACCAGAGTGCGAGGCATGGAAGAATACGGAATCGATGCCGAGTCCCTTTCTGCAGAAGTATCGAATCGATTTGCTTGCTCCTCCACTGTGGAAACAAATCCAGTGGGACGCGCGACATTGAAGAAAGGTCGAGCAGAGCTGGTGTTTCAGGGACATCTTTCGGAAGAATTGACGGCGTTGCTGACTGGAGATGAAAAGTTGTCCGGCCATGGCGGGGCGAAGGGGTCGGATTATTGTCTCCCGAAGAATGTTATCAAGGTTACTTTGAGAAAGGGTGTTCCTGCGAGGAAGAAGCGCTAATACCGCATATCAAGGATGTCTACTGAGACGTTCGGAGGTGCTTCATCCGAGAATGCTCCATTCGGCTCAATTCCTACAGAGTAGGCAATAAATTTGCTTTCTTTATTCATTGATGCCAATTGATAACGATATGAAGCTAACGGAGATTCACAGTATTGTAGACATACTAGTTAATCTTCCCTGCACCTCTTGGATTGATGTTAGGCCTCTGGATGGTTGATGTTAGCCTCTCCAAGCAGTCGCGCTTTGCCGTGGGGATACTGTACCCAGGAACCAAAAACTAACTACCAAAGTAAGGGTTGAGAATGTGGACAGACGTCCTTTTCAATGGTAAATAGCACCTTTGAACACTATATAATTCAAATTCATCATTTTTGAACCATTCTGTTCTATGTTCTACAATTTTCTTCCTGATGCATTTCATTGTTTCAAAAATATATAAAGTACTTTTGTAAACATGAAAATTAATGTTGACTACCTCTCGTATTATTGCAATGAAAAGGGCTGTTGTTTTACAACTAATTTGCATTTTTTGTGTAAAAATATAATTTCATTTTGAATGTGTAATTCAGGGCAATGCCTTTAGGTATTGTGCTCTTTTTTGTATTCTTTTTTGCCCATGTCACTAGACCAAAGTAAATTTACAGTACAAAGACTCCATCTTGAAAAAAGTTGACTGTTGAATTATTTCAATAGATGTGATTGGTGCCCACTATTACTTATGT
This sequence comes from Conticribra weissflogii, assembly GCA_036940025.1. Taxonomy (NCBI): domain Eukaryota; phylum Bacillariophyta; class Thalassiosirophyceae; order Thalassiosirales; family Thalassiosiraceae; genus Conticribra; species Conticribra weissflogii. Next base: position 5,811 of record JALLPE010000664.1, on the reverse strand, counting down.
CTTGAATGATTGAATTGTTGTAGGCTGATATCTGATGTTTGAGCAACATGGTGACTTAACAAAATTAGTTTGCTCGAATTATTGTGGCCATTTGTCTAATTCTGATTCTTTTTTGACATTCACACCATGAGATTCAACAAAATCTCCAAATTCTCCTTAGATCTTCCTGCTGCCTGCTGAATGAAACTGAAACCTGCCTCATGGTGCACTTTGTTGTTGATGATGTCAGCCAACATCAGAAAATGTCCTATGTGAACATATTTGAATTCCTTACACACCTGAGAAGTCATGACTCAGAGATTGTACTAAATAATGGAATTATTACATGTCAAAGCATGATGTCTATATCTGAAAAGGGCTTGATACAAGCAGAGGTAGTAAGAAACAGAGATTTGACATGGGCATATTTTATATATCAATTGATGATGAAAATATTCAGATAAGAATGAGGCTGTGCTAGATACCAACCTGGAAGATAGTGGATTGGATACATCAATTTGGCAATAAAAGAGCTTTCAATACATAGTCATGGACTAAAAATGATGGTGATAGTTGACCATCACAGATATTAACAGTTATAGTTGACTATTACCAATAATAACTTTGATAATTAACTATCACAGATAATAATGGTGATAGTTACAATTATTGTCATTGGATGTACACACATTAGCAGAAACAGTTAATTATTACCAGCATTAATTATGATAGTTAGCTATCACTGATAACAACTGTGATAGTTAACCATGACTAATAATAATTGTGATAGTTAACTATCACTGATAATAACTGTGATAGTTAACTATCACTGATAAAAACTGTGATAGTTAACTATCACAGACAGGGTTTGAGAGGGAGTCTTTTTGGTCATTCTTTTCTGATATTAGTAAGTGTGTTTTACTAAGTTTTTTCTCACTGTTGTTCTATGCAGCTAACATTTTTGTCACAAACTCAAGCCAATTACTTTCAACACTCCTTCTTTTTCACTTTTTTCCAAATTAATAAATATTAGACTCAATATCTGTGTACTATACAAAACTCTTTTTTAGTATTTACTTTTTTACCAGATTCAAGACTAATTTTTTTTCAACAACAAAAAATAAGGAGTCCTTATGTACTCACTTTAATTAATGAATAGCATTTGACACTGGATAATAAGGAAAAAACAGCAATCAAGTCATAATCCTCTGGGCCGTTAATAAAAAAATAGATTACTTTGATGTAAAAAATGATATCATAACATTTGCACTGGTTACTATCAATATTAAAATATACATCTTATATCTTTTTGCTGTTGGATTGTTTTTTATGACATTTCATTTCTATTCTTAAATATGTAAGAAAAATAGAATCATAGTCTTGATATCCAATACCCATGATCAACATATCTTTTATTCTGGCTAAATATACACAACAACAAAACGGGTAATTTTATCTAGACTCAATTCATATTTGACAAGTGAAATGTTTTAGTCTTTTTCTAACTTTCATTTTCACACACAAAGATTGTGTGAAAACTTCCATTCTGATTTTAGATTTATAAAACCATGAATTATCTTGTTTTCTTGTCAGATATACATAACCGCAAAATCTGAACTTCTCCCCTAAATCAAACATAATGTAATAAACTTCCTTAACAATTTTTTCAAAGTCGAAAATTCACATACTTATAGCTAGTTGATGATGAAAATTTTGACTAACTTTCATCATTTTTTGTGATTACCTGAAAAAATAAGTCAGTATGGGATGACATTGTATTATGATTGTTTGGTTCATGCTTATTCATTCCTGTGATAAATATTTTTTTGACCCTGAACATTCTAGTTCTAGTCAAAATTTCACATAGTTATGGCTATTTAATGATGAAAATTTTGACAAAGTTTCATCAATTTTGTTGTGATTTCCTGAAATAATGACACAGTATTTTACCAAGATGACATTTTATTCTGTTTTATCTTATTGCATGCTTATTCATTACTATAATAAATATTGTTTAGAACCTGAACAATTGAGTACATTTTAGTCAAAGTCAAAAATTCACATACTTATGGATAGTTGATGATGAAAATTTTGACAAGCTTTCATCAATTTTAAAGCACTTTCCTGGAAAAATGAAACAGTATGGTAAGAAAGATGACATTATATTCTGTGTATGTTGAACATGATTATTCATTAATAATAAATAACTTTTTGACCCTTTACAATTAGGTCAAAGTTAAATTTTCACATACTTATGACTCTTTGATGGTGAAAAATTGACAAACTTTCATCAATTTTGCTGTGATTTTGAGGGAAGAAATGACTCAGTAAGGTGCCAAGATGATATTGCATTCTATTTATTTTGGGCATGCTTCTTCATTACAAAGAGAAATGACTTTTAGTTCCTCAACACTTTTATAAAAGTGTCAAATTCACATACTTATGGCTATTTGATGGTGGGATTTTTATTGAATTTTCACCAACTAGTTGGTTGTTGGAGGGAAAAAGTGAGTCAGAATGGTACCAAGATGATATTACATTCAATTTTATTTTTTGCATGCCTACTCAGTACTATGAAATAACTTTAGACCCTCTAGTCATTGATCAAAGTCAAAGTTTCACATACCTATGGATATTTGATGGCGAAATTTTGATAATTTTTTGCATGGTGTTTGATGTTTTCAGGAAGGAAAAGAGTCAGTATGGTTCCAAGAAGACATTATGTTGAACATAATTACTATAAAAAACTTCTAGACCCTTTAAAATTTGATGAAAGTGAAAAATTCACAATCTTATGGGAATTTGATTATCAATGAGTATATATCCCTATAATGACATTGTATTTAATTTATTTTGTATTTTGTGTATGCCACTCCATTACTTTGAAAAATAACTTTTAAATTGTCAACACTTTGATCAAGGTCAAAATCTGACATACTTATGGCTATGTGAATGTAAAATTTTTGACAAAATGTTGGCAAAGTATGTAATGTTTTGAGTGAGAGTATGAGTTAGTTTGGTACCAAAATGAGTTTATATTCTGTGTTATTTTGTCCTTGATATTTTATTCCTAATAAGATATTTTTAGACCCTCAGTAGTGAAAAGAAAAATGGTAAACTAAACAAAAAGTTGAAGATTTATGTATTTTAATTGTAGTATTAATTTCCTTTTTAAACAGTCACACAGATCCAGCACTAATTTGATCAACAGGTTAACACAATGTTCTTACAAAATACTTGTTCAAGATCCATAGAAACCTAGTTTCATTTGATACAAAACAAAAGGTAAAAACAGAATTTTCTTTTTAACAAAACAAATTAGTGAATTATCTAATATTGAAAACAATCAAACTCTATTGGGTTCAATCAAATAATAGAATATTACATCAACTGTCTAGATTTGAAAGCTAAAAGAAAAATGAGACTTGATACATAACGTAAAAATAAAACTTATTTCTAGATTTTAAACGATTTGTCCTATCATAGAACTAGCTTTAATCAATGAAAAGTTGTACAACAAAGTGTTTACAAATTTTTGATAGAAATTGCAATTACTTTGTTCAAATTCACACAAGACCTAAGAAATATAAAGTTGTGCATTTGAAAAAAATGTTCTTTAACTTTAAAAATTAATTTCAAATTTCTTGATAAGTAAAATTGAAGTTTGGAAATTCAAATATCAAAAATTGGTATCTTAAAATGACTAAATGTTGGTGTTTTGATTTAGATTAAATAAGTTTAATCATCTAAAAATAAATTTGATAGCTAATTAAAAAATTATATTAAACAATTTATTTAGAAGAACTAAAAAATAATGAAAATGAAACTTTTTCTGCTCATCATTTCAAAAATAGCATCATTGATTATCATGAGGTGTGATGCTTCCAAATATTAATTCCAACTTGGGTAAAGAAAACTTAATTGCTATCATGTGGACTCTATAAAAATCGGTCCAACAGTTTGGCATATTGACCTCAATTTACTATTATATTAACCTCCCATGGCTGTAAGCAGATTTTTCTCCACCTGTTGGGTTTTTTTGAAAAATGAAAAAAGTCTTAGGTAGAGAAAAATCCTCTTAAAATCCAAAAAGGGCATTTTTTAAGGCTTAAAAGATATCTTTCCATATAATTTCATTTGAAACCAATTGTTTAGTCTTGTTTATACTGTCTGAAATTGCAATTTGGTGTAAGGGGTAACCTGAAATTTGATATTTTCAATGTTATTCAATTATTTGTAACACAGTCTACCAGAATCCAAAATTTTTTAAGCAGAGTCATTTACCTTTAGTGTTTGGACACAAACATTTTGTTTTGTCTTTATGCACTAGTTCATGTGTTAAAAATGACAAAGAAAAGTGTCAAACATTTTCATATATACTCTGCCTAAAACCTCCCATCAATGAATATCTGGCCATCACAATCAATCAAACAAAAATCACTTTTTTAAATCAATCACAATTGAGAAGTTGTCTTTGCATCAATTAAACTTCCCACCATGTCTTGTTTGGCTAAAACCACCTCCCCCATGGCTACATCCAATGTGGATCTATTGGATGCGTGTGCTTTGTTGCTCAGCATGCACACTTGTTTGCAAGTCAATCCAAAAATCCATAGCAATTATAACAAATTTCCACCATTACCATCCAGCAAACCTCCTCCTCAGAAAAAGAGGACTTCAAAGTTGCTGTTGGTCTGCAAGTATGCTACAAAAATATTGTCCCAAACACCTGTTGCAGTACCAAAAAAAGCCCCCAGCACCAATGCCGAATGTGGAAGAAAATCCAGGAGAATTATCATTGGATGATTCTAAGGTGTCAACAAATGGCAATAGTTTAAATGACACCCTCAACAATGTCTATGAGGATGAAAATGAAATATGGATATCACCAGTGTCATCTTTTGATTCAGTTGACAGTGACAATGATGACTGCAAAAAATGGAAAGCAAGTCCAGTCAGACCAGCAGACTTTGTATTGACATATAATCAATTGGAGTCAGAATTGAAATTATACTATGTCCAGGAAGTCCATGAGGTTAAAAGGTGCATTCTGGACTTCATGAATGTCATCAAAGGGAAGGATTGGAGGGGGGCACAAGTTCAACAGACATCTTCAATGTTTTCATGCGCACCAATTTAATTTTTGACATGATAACATTCATGAACATTTAACTAATCAGGAACAACCAAGCAAAATCTTGAAGAATTCTGGGGATTCTTCAGAGTTATTTTGGTCTATATTACTGCAGATGTAGTGATGCTTATATGCAAGACAAGTAACAATGTTACCCTCTTCTATTGACAGAAGTTGCAAGACTGAAGGGAAGCACTATGAGAAACAAGATCAAATGTTTGAACACTACTGCATAGTTTTGGAGGCAACAGGATTGAATCCAACATGAATAAGCATGACAAACGTTTGTCTTTTTGTGCTGTGTATTAGATTGACGGTGATCTCGAGAAGCTGTTGCAAGATTTTGGGAATCAATCTTCAAAAATAGCATTTGTGCCTGAATGAACTAATAACATAATTGATGACAAAAAACTATGGATTAGATCATCAAAAACAAACTTCCTTTGGCTCTTCAGGCAAAATAGCAAGAAAGCTCTTGGACCTGTTGGCCACTGCATCAATTCAGTGCATACTGGCATCCCACTTTTGTGCCCCATGGGACATCATTGCAAATACACAACTGAGTAAATTGCAGATTATCAAACAAACAAATAATCCAGAGAAGATGAATTTTGATGGCACATTTCTCTTTGGCAACTGCATATACAACAAAGAAACATCATTCTACCTCAGTGAAAAAGTTGGGGTTCAATTTGTCC
>JALLPE010000663.1:0-15588 GCA_036940025.1 Conticribra weissflogii | reverse complement strand
AAGAACAGCGTTTGCCAAGTCTGCATAGAAGGCATGATGTTATGAATTCTTTGTTTTTCTTTTCTATCATCAGCCCTGTGCCACCGGGGCTGTAGATGGTGCCTGGGAGAGAAGCAATAATTTCAAGGAAGTTTTAGATGTTTTCTTTGAAAATGGAGCTTCTGTTGTTACTGGACCCGTATCTGTTGCTTCTACAGTATCTTCATCCCAAAGCACAACATCCGTAGCGCCAAAAGTCGATACCACTGTTGTTGCAACCACCACTTCGACTAGCCCGACCAAAATTGTTTACGCTCAAACATCCATGGCCCCAGTGAGTAATACATCCGATAATTCTCAGAAGAGCGAAGAAGCCAATCTATTCTCGCTGGAAGCGTCATCGGAAATTGAAGATGTTCATTCCACCTCGACATCGAATCCTTCTGCAATTCCTTATCATGACGGTTTGTCATCGTCATCGAACGTGAATACTACGAACCCATCCATTGTCAATACTACACCAGTTACAATTGCTGAAAGTAATGAGCCGCCAGCCTTACAATGGTACAGATGCATTGATGATGTCGATCCTTTTCGTGACGCATCGGTTTTCGATGTAGATTATCGTTACACTCTCTTTGGGTATGATATCAACGGCATCGATTCCAATCAATTAGCTAAGTTGGAGAGTTTTCTTCTGGATGATATTGCGTTGTCATTTGAGTGCAAGTCATCGGATCGGCGATTTCTCGAAGAAGCAATGAAATATCCCGATTTCGTTGGTTTCCAAGGTAGTGGCAGCAACATAATAACTGATCAGAAAGGTATGAAATTGCAGTTTGTGTGGCTTTTTCGTTGTTGGCGGAATATCCATTTAATCCAACCCCATTAACATTCGTAAATTCAGAGTCTTGCGATGATGATTCACTCGCATGTATCTCTGTCACCGGCCAGTTATTTGCATGGATTGAGACCGATTCTTCTGATGAAACTATCTCCAATATCAAAGGTTCGATTTTATCTTCCATTCGGAATTCCATTGGCGATGGCAGATATTCAACGGAGAACATCGTAAAAGTAGTCTATAGTGGAAAAGTAATGACAGAACCACACAAAGGGAACATCCATGAAATGAACGCTGAACCTGCGGAGCAAAAGAACTCAAAAAACGCTGTGTGGATCTCCTTGATATGTGTATTCATAGTTGTATTGATTTCCGGCCTTGTAATTTTTCTCGTTAGGAGGCACAGAAACAAAGTTGCTGACGGCTCACAAAGGCGGAAATCAATGCACACAAACGCCGAGTGCTCGATGAATGAAGATAGCAACGGCGGTAACTGCTCACAGAAGCGTAAATACTCTAGCGAATCATCGTCTTCGTGCAACAGAGATACTGACAATGATTGTGATGGGGTCCCATATGGAAACGCTCCATCTGACGAATCCAAGGATCGAGGTGATGTTTCCTATGAATCAAATGGAGGTGTCAATTTCATTTTAATTGGAACGCCTGAGGACCATATCTAATTTAATACGATTGAAACCAGATCTTTTACCATTTTGTTGAAGAAGAAATAATTTTTACTCTCATTATCGATGGACTACTCGTCCTCTCGAGGAAACTTTTCAATCTGGAACCTAAAAAAATTGTACAGAGACAAAAAATGTAGAAATTAAATCGAAGCTTTGACAAAATCGCCATGTCCTATTATGTTCAAATTAGGCCTTTGAAAACATAATATCATGAAGAGGCTTATACGCTATCAACATGATTCATCTATAGGTCTTCAGAGTCTCCCGAATTAAAGTACTTACAAACCGCACAACTCGATGAAGCCGGACGAACGTTTTAATTTGGCTCCCGTGCACACCACAAATTTCATTCCGATACGATTTGTTGTTATATGCACACGTGCAGAAAAACCTTTTATTATCAATACAACGACCATGTACCTTCGCAAGATTATTGTTAACCGAAACCGGGAACATGGCCAAAAAGTGATTCCCATTGTCTAACGCGTACCGGGGATCCAAATCTGGAAATCGAGAGTCCGCCGACAATATATTCAATGGTTCCTTATCGTCAAATTTTGGGGACCCGAATGCCGCCATTCGTCGAAGGTAAAACACTCTGTTGATTGCAGGTTTTTGTCTTGTTTGTCTGGAGTGTGACGGAACAGTATTCCTTTCATCGTGCATCATATCGTGCTGGATAGCCGTGGTTCCGCCGCCGCAATGTACGCAGCTCAAATTATCTCCCGTCACTGTTTCACATGTCTCTTCGACGCTCAACGTCTCCTCCGCTTCGACGCCGACTCTGCGGGCATCTACCAACTCATAGACGTGGATCGGTCTCTTCAACACATTACACAAAGCCACGATTTCGGGACCCCCTCCCCAGTAGGCATCCTTCGCCATTAATTCGCAATATTCCATCCCGGTGATTCCATATTGTGAAGCTGCTGCCTCCACCAAATGTTCTGTAAGGATTGATTCTTTCCCTTGAATGAATAATCGCTTGAATTTCCTTTTGCCTCGACTTCTGCTTTTACTTTGGTGCGGCTGTCGATACTGTTCGTGCTGGTCGTCTAACGGCTCAAAAGACCATCGATTTAAGCACTCTACCGCACGAATTCTCAAATCGTGTGAAATGCGCTTCAGTTCTCTCAAGGACGATGCGCTGTCCATGGAGAATTGTTTTCCGGTTTCGGCAAAAATTAATGAGACGGCAATGGAATGGAAAAGGCAATTCCCATCGCCGGGGACTTGTCTCACAATTACTGGAGAATTCCATAGGTCATGAGAATGAAGAGTTCGATGACACGAGGACGGGTTCGAATCAATATGTTTGTTCCTTATGTAAAAGTCGGTGTCGGACGAAGACGATTCCCAGGAACCGGGGATGCGACGGTAGAGAGAACGAAGGTAGCCTTGAGGATCAATGTTTGGGGAAGGGTTCCATGGTAGATGGTATGCCTCCTCGCGTTCATGACCATCGCGATAGTTGCGTTGGTTATTATTTATTGCATTGGCATTTTCTTTACGAGCTTTGATGGATCCAGAGGAAGGGATCGCACCTCGAATGGAATCGGAGGGTCGAGAAACGGACGATCCGACCGGGACACTGCAAGTTGTCAATACGGCGATGAATATGTGGTAGATTCTGATCCTCATCGTGGAATCTTCGTTGTGAAGGCAAGGCGAACAAGACGACGGATGAAGACGTCGACACTGGTCGTTTTCCAAGTAATTCCACAAATATGCGACAAAAGAGCAAGCCGAATACAGAGAACCACGAAAAGGAAGTCACGGCATTTAATGATTTCACTTTTGTGAGGGGTGAGCAGTGCAGTATGGTAGCTACACTACAATGTAATATCAAAAATTTATGTCTTCGTAGGTTAATGACTTTGTCAACTCACGGTCATGTCACCATGGTTGCCATCTCTGATGCCATCTATTGTTGTTGGATATCATTAATACAATGATATTTGTGGTTTGCATGATGTGTATAGTGTTGATACCATGTAAATAAAAGATGGATATCGATGATCGCTGCTGCCTGTTTTTCCAAGTTCCGAGGAAAAAGCCTTCTGTTGTATGGCGGACATCAAAAACATCTGTTTGTGGTGATGAGAGACAGGATAATCATCTCGACAAGATTTTCTTCTTCCTTTTCTCTTAGCGAGTCTATTTTGGAGAGACGATGACGTCGATAGTTTGTGACGTCAGCCCTCTCGATCTCTCTCTCTACCTATGTCGGGGTAGACAGTCAGAGAGAGAAAAAGGTGTACAGTAATACATTAATTACTTTCGTACAGATAAGTGATTGATGACACCGCCTCTGACGAAGCAAGATAAATCAAAAAATACATCGATACCTGACAAAAACAAAAATCAAAATTATGTCTTTTACTCCACTCTCTTCACACAACATCTGAAACGATCCATCGACGCATGAACAGGCCACAACCATGACAGAGACGACATTCTTGTGCCAATGCTGACGCATCGATCGTTCAAAACATTCAAACAAAACAACAACTTTCATATTTCCGGAGCGCCATACCCCTCGGACTTCATTTTTCCTTAAACTAACGTATACACCATCGAAAAACATGATTAATCTCCAAGGCGCAGCCGCCTTCGTTGCCATCGTAGCATCCACTTCCTTGGCGTTTGTCCCATCTCAATTGCAAATTGCTCCTCCAGCGGCATTGGCATCCCAGCTATCAAACCGTCAATTTGCCACTCTTCTACGCGAGAGTGCCGACAGTTCCAACGACAACAACGACGAATCTGTGTCTGAAGAATCATTGGATGAGAAAGAAACCACGACAAGAAAGAAATATGTGGTTATAGGAGGTGGATGGGGCGGATGGGGAGCTGCAAAAGCTTTATGCGAAAGTGGTTTGAATGCTGATGTGACTTTGATTGATGCATTGCCGGATCCTACTGGGGTAAGTTTTCTTCCATAACATTGTCATGTTAGAACGTGTTTTGTACACTTTTTGACACTTATGTCTGCCCTGTCAAACCATTAATGTGAAATTCTGCTGAATCGCTCACTTTCTGACTCTAATTTTTACATTTTTACTGCACGCAAAACATGTGTACATGTGTCATTGAATTCAACCCCATCCTACCAATCAACATCATCATCGAAAAACAAAATAGAAAACGCCTTACCTTTCGAAAACAGGAAAACCAGTAGAGGCAGGAACGCGAGGCTTCTGGAAAGACTACCCCAACATCAATGCACTCTGTTCTCAACTCGATCTCAACGAAGACGATGTTTTCACCAAATTCACAAATTCCAGTTTTTACAGCCCGGATGGATTGGAGGCGACGGCGCCCGTCTTTTCGGAAGCGACGGTGGATAGCATTTTGGGTGGGATCCCTTTCGTGGGGGGTGCATTAGGTGGTGTTTTGAATTCTATCGGCGGTGGTTCGGAAGATCCGTTTCCCTTGTTGCCTTCGCCTTTGGGACAGGTGATTGCGACAATTCCTTACTTCGAGAGGTTGCCCGTGGCGGATAGGGCCTCTATGGTTGGATTGCTGTTGGCAACTATAGATTGGTACGGCTGTTGGTCATCTTGAGGTTTTCTATCTTGTTATGCGGAGATAAGCTTTGATCCGTCTTCGCGACAGACTCATCATTTTCTTCGTACTTGTTTTATACAGTCTGGGAGGTGACGAAGCTACCCAAAAACAATACGATCGCATGACAGCGCATGAACTCTTTTTGCGTTTCAAAATCTCGGAGAGACTTGTCAATGATTTTCTCAAGCCCACTCTTCTTGTTGGACTGTTTAAGGTAAGAAGGTTGATTGTCTCGTCTTTGTTGCCTTCATTTTAGACCATGATTTTCAAATTCATCGGGACTATTATTTGCCCCACTGATAGCCACCGGAAGAGCTTTCAGCACTCGTTGTCATGGAACTACTCTATTACTATGCACTGGCTCATCAAGACTCCTTCGATGTCAGGTGGATCAAAAATGGTACAGTTTCCGACTCTCTCATTGCACCCATGGCTGACTATTTGATGAAGGAAGAAAATGGCGGGCTTCAGGTCAAAGGTGGATGTCGTGTCAAACAAATTTCGCTCGAGAAGGAGAGCGACGGAAAAATGTATGCCAGAAAGATCGAGTACCTCGATACACTTTCTGGAGAGACTGAAGTGGTGGAAGATATTGATGGTATTGTTCTTGCATTGGGGTGTCAGGGAATGCAATCGGTGGTATCAGGGAGTCCAGACCTGGCGCGACTTCCAGTCTTCTCGCAGGCAGCAAGTTTGAAAGGAATAGGTGAGATTAGATATCAATCGATGATTCGATGCTCTGTATTTATTTCCCAAGACCGATAGTCTTGTTTGTCCATCATTTTCTGTCACTTGCAGATGTTATCAGCGTCCGACTGTGGTTCGATCGTAGAATAGAAACACGCAGTCCTGCTAACGTTTTCTCGCGCTTTGAATCGCTGCGTGGCGCCGGAGGAACATTCTTTATGCTCGACCAATTTCAGGCAGGTAACACAGGACTATGGGGAGATGACATCAATAATGATGACATGGGGTCAGTCGTAGCATGCGATTTTTACAACGCCGGCGGTCTCATGAGCTTGAGCGAGGAAGACATCGTAAAAATTCTGACAGATGAATTATTACCCAGCGCTGTTTCGAAATTCGCTGATGCGAAGCTTGTCGATTCATGGGTTGGAAAGTATGGGGGCGTTGTATCCTGGTTTTCTCCTGGGTCGTTTACTCGTCGTCCTCCTCTTGAAGGCGCAGGAAATGATATCCTTCCGAATGTGAAGTGTGCCGGTGATTGGGTGAGAATGGGTGACCGTGAGCATGGAGCGAAAGGACTTTGTCAAGAACGTGCATTTGTGTCGGGGTTTGAAGCTGCGAACTCGCTTATGCGAGTGTCTGCCGATGACTACAAGGAACACCAAGTTCCTCCTGTTCGGGAAGATGAATGGCAATTCAAATTGGCAAGTATCATGTTATGCCTTTTCATGCGTTATAGTCAATTCCCTTGCTAACATTTGCATACTTCGATCTTCTTCCCATGGAACTGCATTTTTAGGGAGTAGATGTTAATAGGAAGGTGATGAAGTTCCTTCCGAGGTTTTGGGCTCGATGATATGGGCGAAGTGCCTTGTTGGTGTTGTTCCGTGTTAGGTGAAAAAATAAAGTTATATAAAGTTGACCCCAAACTATTTGCCGAAACAAGAAAAAGATCTATCATGACTTATGAACAGTTGTCAATATTGGTCGTAAACGGAAGATGTGGCCGACTTTCATTGAAAGAATTGCCCCAACACGGAAAAATCTAAAATATAGCGTACCAATCTATATCCAAAAATTATGAAATAGCTTTAACATCACCCGCCATAATTTTCTATTTCAAGCTGAGCCACAATTTGAGGAAAACATTTCTCTTTTGCGCCCCATCGCAGCCATGACCAAATTGTGTCAGATACCAAACGGCTTGCGTATAAAAGACGCATGAGGAAGCGGAGACTTAAGTAAACTCTCCGTCCTCCTCTGAGACAGAAGTATTGTGTTCTCGTTCCTCATCCAAGGGCATGTACTCAGCTATAATACCCTTTACTTGTTCTTGTACCTGCCTCTGGTATCGTCGATGCTGGATTACAGTCACCAAACAGAAGAAGACGGACAACCCCATCATGGCGTAGATCATTGTCGAGGTTGTGACGGATTCTTGTTGCTTTTTTGTCCCACAGTACCCGTTGGTGATACAAGATTTTTGATCAGGGCATCCAGAACATTTAGTACAGACGGATGGGACGGTTCCGCTTGCATATCCAGCGCAGATGGCTTTGAAAATTGTAGGAAATTCCAATGATCCACGGATGGGCACGCGATTTACATACATAGCAGGAAGAATCACGACACCACTCTTATCCTTGGCCAGTAATTGAACCTCCAGGAGATTGTTCTGAACATCCCCTTCCAATCCCCCGCTGTCTTTCATGCATTGATCAATCTTGGATCCATCGACAGCGGAATGTTCCATCGCGTCTTTAACGCATTGATTGTTGGCAAAATATTCCTCAGTGCCACAACGAAACAGAAATTCATTAACGTAATCCCACCATTGTACTCCGACTCCATCATCTTGACCATAGTGCTGCCAAATACACATCCGACGCAAACTCTCCTTGACGACATCAGCACCAGAAATGCCTCGATCCAAGTCATTATCTGGGTCAGTGGCGCAATATCGCCCATTGTTGGTGCACAAGTTGTAACAATCATTCTCGCCATTAAAACCCTGGCAGCCGCTCCTAATACCATCATAAATATACATCTGTGGAGTAAAATACGCCCTGTTTCCCAAGGCCACTGCTGCCTCCTTAAAATCCTTCTGAAAATCCACAGATATAATATCAGTGGGAGTTGTCCAAAGCTCATACTCGACCCGATCATCCGGCGTCGGCAGACTCCATTGCATCTCAATCCTGACAGCGTGATTTGCCAATAGCTCCGCCTTGACCAAATCTGCGTCTTGCTTGAACATCAGAAACGATGGAATCGAAATGTCAGATCCACTTCCATCATCCGCCATGATGGGCTCCCGCTGTTCACAATCCTTTCCCGGATCGGAATGGCACTCATCCCCTGCAGAACAAAGGCAAGTATTGTCTGCGATAATCACTCCTGCGGCACCAACACGTTGGGCGTTTCTAACTTTTTGCACGAAGGAGCAATTACCACGATCAACCATGAGTATGTAAGGTGATGGCCAGGGAAGCATATTTCCGTCGTCGTCCTTGGCCCGAATAGGGTATCCTGCCCGAGTGTCGATATTTCCAGAATCACACAGGTCAGCGTCGGCATAATATAGGTTTTGGGCGATAGATCCTCCGTAGGGGGGGATACCGAAGAGGGCCTCACGGTGGTCATAGCCGCCTTGTTTGGTGAGGGTTTTGGGGATCTTAAATGATATTATTATTTCATGGAGAGAGAAGTTGGATCATTGACGGTTCCGTAGTTTCGTTTTCGAAGGGATAATTTTTATAAACAAAGGAGCAAGACAACACAACTTAGCATATTCAAAATTGGCAGCAGCATATCATTGTAACACTTCCAACAACGAAAATGAGTTAAACACCAAGCTTAGCGTATCTCACTAAGCAGGGAAAAATCCTGTTTTATCAAGCATTGCAAGTAACTTCATTTTAAACTCTATTGCCCCTGCATAAGCATTAGATCTCTCGATAAAGTCAAGGCAATAAAGAAGATCTATTTACCTACAGTGCCCCAAAGCCGCAACAAATTTCCCAAACAAATGATAGAGCACAACAATTAAATGACCATTTGTCACATTTCCCTATACAGGGAAGCCAAGGACATCTCTTTCAATATGATCAACGAACTGTTGCCTACAACTAACATTCGACAAAACGAGAAATTAGACTTACGTGAATCTGAAGTTTACTTGAAGTCACCTCCCCCAATGGCTGGGCTTCCTCTGCACGCACTTTGTTGCCATCGTTGGCGATGGACAGTAACAAAGCTGTCAAGGCTGCAGTGCTGCTTCTCATCTGAGAAAATAATAACAGAGTTCTAGAATAAGGAATGTAGGGACGACTCACGAAAATGAGAAAAATAGGAACGCACAAAACATGAGTGCACCGAAGCTTACGTTCGGTGTGACTATAACGACAGGGTTTCAAGCTTTATTTTGGTCAAGACGCTTTTAAGAGAAGGAACGGCTAATGTCAGCCAGCACCAGGGACTCCGAGTCCAACACGTATCGGAAATGCCGACTGATGACTGGCATCGACGACCGCCAACAACCGATCCCTTCGAAAAGATATATTCGTCTATTACGACACGGTCTCACCTCGCTCAACAATCAATGGGCTCGATAGTTGCCAACCTTGCTGCCACGGGCTCGCACTTGTTAGAGAGGTAACTTTTGGCCGACCACGTTCTAAATATTACGTAATACTGAAAATGACGAAATCTCTTCACTCCGTCCTTCGCGAATGCTCCTAAAAAATTCTTTTTCTAAAACAAGGGAAGAAGAGCAAGATTCCATTCTAAGGAAGCAAAAAAATTGTGTACCTATGGTATTGGAGAATATCTTTTGGCTAAGATGCGTACAATACTTACCCTTTTTGGTTGTTGGAAAGGAAATAATAATATTATATTCAAATATCGACGATTTTATCAGGCTAGGAGGTAGGTCGGTAGTAAGGGGGGCGATGAAAAACCGTGAAACACAAAACGAGATCGCAGCCAAGCATAATATCACTAAGAACAGAAGAAAACACGTGTCGCTTGTTCTATACGCAGACCAATTTAATCAGAGTTTTCACTCATCCTGGTATTCAACAGAACAGAGCCGCAGTCAGGGACTGCCGGGGTATAGCAAACTTCAGCGACCGATGAAATGTCATAGACCACCGTCACCATCATATTTTTCTTTCTCCCTTGATCATCGTACGATCTCAAATAATATTGGAGTATGCTTCATTATCAGCCTCTTTCCCTAGCAGCATCAAGAAAAAAATCAAGGAAACATCACCAAGCCACGCGATTGCATTGTTTGCTAGGAGATAAAAACTACTCCCAAAATATCTCAAACGACATTCACAACCATGGCTTCAACGGGGCAATATCATTACTAGCGAGGAGACTGGCAAGATTGATTGTCAAAACAGCTAAGACGCTGACTTCCAAAGCGGTTTTACGCGCTGTCTGTGCCACTGCTGGGCTGTTTGTGATCCAATCTTTGTACGTGTTGGTCAGGACTCCACGGCTCCCTCCACCTGATAAATCGGGTGTCAATTTTCCGAGAGAGGGCCTGTTGGTAAGATTGCAAAATCAAGATCGCGGCAACAAAGATAAATCTTTTACAGATTGTGCTGGAGAGGGAAGAAAACAAAACGTGAAAGAATTTCGATTAGTTTTGATTGGGGATTCTCCGGTGGAAGGGATTGGAAATTCTCATCACAACGTTGCTTTGGGTGGGAGAACCGCGGAAGCATTTGCTAAATTACTTTGCAAATCAGAAAGAAAACAATCTGATCGGCGTGTTGCAGCCGATGACGATGCCGTAGAAGAGATGCAATTTGACTGTGTCAGATACTGGTCCTATGGCAAATCGGGATTGACAGCACGTGGGGTAAATCGCGAAATGGTCCCGTTATTGCACCGTGTGATTGATGATGTCGTGTCTGCCCGCAATGGAAACGAAGCAGCAGAAGAAAATTGCTTGGGAGCGCCAATTCATGCAATCGTTCTCCTTTGTGGGGTCAACAACGTTCTTGACCCCAGACCCACCACATTCTACCAAGACGTCCATTCTCTCATTCACTCGATAAGGCATCATCCCAAATTTGGCAGTATTACCAAAGACACTCCACTATTGATATTGGGGCTTCCAGATTTTACCAAGCTTCCTTTTTTGCCTTCATGGCCTATGGGCTGGATTTTGGGGCGTAGAGGAAGGTATATACAACATGCTTTGGAAACCGTGGTTCGAGAAGTACAACAGGAAGAGATGATAGATGGCGGTGTAATAAAAACGAGGATGGTCAGAATCCCAGACCTTAGCGATGTTCTTGGTACGATAGGGCATCAAAAATATGAGAGTTCCAGGAGTTCTATCGACGATACAAACAGTGATGATGATGATGAGGCTACTGAAAATGTGATTCGCAAATTGCAAGATCCATTTAAGATGACATTCTGCCATCCATTGCTAGAATATTTGGGGGACATGGATCTTGACAAAGCAAAAATAGCTACGCTTGGCATGCAAGACTTTTTAAGTGATGATGGATTTCATCCCGGTCGTTTTGGAACAATATACTGCGGCAACCTCATTGCTGCGGCATATCGAAGAATGAAAAACACATTAAGATTTAATTGCTAAGGCTCAGTACACCTGTCACTTCCCTAAAAATATCACTAGACCAAAAAACGATCCGCAGGTCAAGGTCCCGTGCCTTGCTTCGAGGTCATATACAAGAATATCATTTTGAACACGTATCAATACCGTGAACTCTCATATCGTCACAACTGTTCCATTGTAGAAGATTGGTCGGGACTCTGAATCGTTTCGTCGCTCCAGTCATTACGAAGGGTGCCGTTGAACAAGTCAAAGTCGTCACTTAAGCCAGACTTGGGGGCGTAATCATGAATGTTCGCTTGAACGTCATCCTCAATGTCACCAAAACCAAAACCCTGAAAATCTCCACAGCCATGCTGGTTTGGAGTCACTAACGCTAGACCTGCTGACTCTGCTCCTGATTTTGCTGTAACCGAGTTCCGAGTGGTTTTGGGAGGAGAAAATAGTTCAATATTACTCACGGGATGTATTTCTTGAAGGAAAAACTCAGAATGAATGCTTTCCATTGCATGTGAGAATGACTCGATTGGATGCATGTTATCGTCATCGCATACCTTTACAGAAATGTTACTTTCTGGTTCAATAGAACTTGAGGATAAGGCAGATAAGAGCGAATCATGATGTTCTTCGGGTTCGTTACTGATGCCGCGTGGGCTGAAAATAGCTTGCGGGCTTGGGAGTGGCGGAGGTTTACAGTCATCTTCCTCATGGTTATTTGGCTTCATCCTAGGACTGGGACTGGGTTTGAGTTTGGGTTTATCCATTTCTTCGTTGGACGTACTGCTACCGCCGTCGTGAACTGAAACTGCGTCTCTCAACACTTGGCAAATCTTTTCGCGTGCTTCGCTGTCGTCAGCTTCAACCCAGAATCCTTTGCTATAAACCTTCTTGATGAATCGGCCTGGAGGCTTCATTTTCTTGATCTCAGCGAGGATCCTCCTGAGGGATGGAGCAAGTGAGCTCTTTATCGCATGAGTTTTGATGTCGGTACATTGTTTGGCAAATAAGAGGAAAGGTGTTTTTACCTTGAAATGACGGCCTTCTGCTTCTTCGTCGCTGCTTTGTACTCTCTAATGCAGCCTCTTGCGATAGTTCGAAGTTGTTCATTTCCATTATATTCATGATTCCTTCCACCACGCCCCATAAGAATATCATTTTCGCTGATATCATATATTTTAGACTCCTTAAACGAAGACATTTTTGTAAAAAGATGAAATGTTTCCATTCTTGTGATAATGAGCTTTGGGTAGAAATGAAAAAATTGCAGCGCGATGACATCTTTATTTCATCCGATTGTTAGTGTTGTAGTAGGTATGCGTTAAGCATTTGAGCTAGGTTTCATAGGCGAGTCTCAAGAAGTTACCATGATGTCGAATTGATGGTTATTGGTTCATTCATGATGGAGAAATCCACATGCACCAAAAAATTGAGATTCATACAAAAACGATTGAAGCACATGAAACAAATTTCATTCAATACAACCGTTCGACTTGGCTCTAGCGTTAACGAAAAATGTGTGGATCGAGAATAAATGAATGAGCCATGCCAAAGCAAATAAGTTCAACGCGGTTCAACTTGTCTTGTTTGCGACTTTGCTCACGTTCGCGATGATGCTGACACGCATGCAACAGAATCGTGATAATAATCCAATCAAGCAAATGCAGCATCATTATTGAAGCCCATGTCTTCCATATCTTCACGAATTCGGGCCTCTTCGCGTTCCTTTCGTTGTTCTTCAGTCAGCTCTTCGTCGTCATTTTCTATTTCCAAGCCTTCTTCGTAAGCAGCAGCGATGTCTTCCAGCTCTTCCAGATCGGGAAGTGGATATCTTTCGAAGGGCAAGCATCATCAATGCAAGCTGTAAGACTACAAGATTACACAATCTTGGATGAATTTGCAAGAATGAATTGTCATACCTCAAAATTGCAGCAACCCCTGACACTTGCTGCAATTGTTGCCCGGAAACGTGCATGGTGCTGAAGATATACACAGTGCCCCCCTTCTCTCGCACTGATTCCACAAGTGCCACGTATTTCTTTCGTGTAACAATGTCTGAACTTCTGAACAAATCATCAGAGATCAAAAGGGAGTCGATTGCTAGCTCCTCGTTCGCTTTTTGGACGTGGAAGAAGCCATAGTAAGCTTTGTCTGGGTCAGTATCCAAAAGTCGCATGAATTTGTTCAATACTTCAATTTCCTTGGATAACTACACAATGTTCAACCGATCAAATTCAAAGAGATGATGTGAGTCGAGGTGATCCCCATTTAATGCGAATTGTGGTCAAATATACATTGAATCCATTCTTAAATCCAACGCAAATCTCACCTTCGTCTCTGTAACCTTCGACAACACACTTTCATCCAAAAATATCTCTTCTATTGCGTGTTTGTGCCCAGAACTCGCATGACACAGAACAAATTTGTTCTTATTCTCAATCAATGATCGGTCATCTCTCTTCACGCATTCCGTCATCATGAATTTGAAGAAATCATCCTTTTGAAAACCAGGCGATCCAAGGAGCACACATTTGATTTTGTCGAATGGAATGTGGGTTAAAATAGCCCTGTAGACGGCTTCGTAAAATTTTGTTAGGGACTTCGTGTGGGCAGTGGATCCGGTTCTTTTTTTCGGGATGTTCACTTCGATTCTGATGCATATTGTATTGTAAAATATTCCATGGTTCTTTTGTAAGATTTTAGCAATGAAGTGAATCAAAATAAAGCGCCAATTAGCCAATGCTTTGGTTCCTAAGGAAAACTCCTACCTTGCCTTTGTCACAGTCACCGATCCAGTTACTGAACAACGAAATAGCAAAAAATAAGAATTAGAAACCGACCTCCCAATCATCTCGTCAATTGACGCCATGAATCTAAGATTGGCTCAATAATTTCCTCTCACCTAAACAAACATGAGCCAATCCACCCCCCATGACCACGCAAGCAACCTCTGCTCCCCTCTCCGGATTACATGCCTCATCGATCCTATCCAAATACACCTGGTCCCAGCACTGCTTCTCGATAGAAAAATTCCTATCCAACTCCAGTGTCAACGTGTGAAACGCCCCCATCCTAACATGCTCGCTTTCGGCACGATTTGGCCCACTGATCCTAACTTGCAAGGAATCAGAGTCGAATTCCAATTTTGTGACTTCAATGGTGAGATTCATTCTGACTTTATTTGACGTGACGCTACCGGTGGAGGATTCCTTCGAAACTTTGCGAAGCGTGGTGCATCGGACTAGATCACCGGTTTGAAGCAGGTTGTAAGTGTGCCATAGATCTTCGGGTGTGTTCGGGAGAAGAGAGACGAAGCCACTGCCGTCCTTCGCTGAGATTTGCTTTTTTAGTAGTTTCATTTTGTTATTGATTGATCTTGAGTGCTCAATAAATTATCGTGATCTCCCGAGTATGATTTTTTGATTTTGCTCGACAAGTTTCTAATTAGTGTGGTCAAAGATGATGTTACAGGGATGTCATCCATGAATGTTGTATATCAGTTTGTGGTTTGAGAAAGACAAGACGAGTTGTGATCAAATAATGCAATGTGGTCGGCGCGAGTTGGTCATAGAATAGTATCGTTCCTAGTAATTGTGGACAAGGATGTGGTTGCCAGCGACTGTCATCGTCTTAGATGATGTGAAGATTGCTTTTTTTTCGATAGGAAGACGGTAATACAATTTTGTATGATGTATTGACTGTTGTCTCATGTCGTGAGCCTTCAATCGTGAGCCTCATGACTCGTGATCGAGAAAGAACGGTGCAGTAGTGAGCTCCGGTGATTGTGGGTTGATGGCCTCCCAGAGAGTTGGATAATCATCATGCGTGTGATAAAAATCGTCAAATTAGAGTCACAGCAGGTCTCGAAAAACACAACTAATATGGTGTAGTAATCCTGTCGAAACAGGCACAATGTTTTGAAGAACTGAAGTAGAGCAAGAAGAGAGAAAAACTTAATTTCAATGCAATTCAAACTACCAAATTATTCAAGAAAAAGAAGAAGTAAATCTAAGTCCTCGCGAGGGCGATTAAGTGCAATAATTATCATCGAAAGTTCATCGTTGTGAACAAGGGTCCTTCTTCCAAGTCATTAAAACCGATCGAAAATTGTCAGCATCACTCACAACAACATCCTCTGCAAGGATGAAATAATTCCTTATCCAATTACTCGCAATTTTCCCATTTTTCAATAGAGTTTTCCATAACCTGTCAAACTTTGC
>JALLPE010000662.1:0-15588 GCA_036940025.1 Conticribra weissflogii | reverse complement strand
CCACGCCGCTTAATACATCATATGCCCCACAGTTTAGTAGAGGTGACAAATTATATGTGGCCGGTAATGACACATCCTCAGGGGATCACACTAGTGTTGAAAATGAGCATGTATTTGATACGTCTTGGACAGGCATCACCAGCGTAACCAAAGCATCGACGGTTTCGCAACATGCAAACAACGCATCCTTTGGCGTATCGCCAAAATCATCTGCCAAACAAATCGAGGACGCCAAAACTGAACTCCAAGGAACGACACAGATGCAGATCGCAGGTAGTAGGAGATTCACTGAACTCTTTCCAACATTCTCACATATTTTCTACGATTTCGCTGCACAGCATGACAGCAAGTCTAGTGGCCAGAGCACGATCATGATATCTTCTGATAGTGGTCAAAAAGTTCTTGCAAAGTGCATGCAAGCTCAAATTCATCGATGTAATGTGTTTATCGATAAGTCGAAAAATGCTGCAGAGTTTGACCATAAGGACGTGTCTCAAAATGACACGTATAGCTGCCAGCGCTTCTATGAGATCAAATCGCATAGGCCTGAGGTTAATTCCATAGTTCAAAAAGCCTTTTCTGATCACCTATTATCATCTTGGAGTGCCAATTCGGATTGTTCAAGCCCATTGTGGAATCTTCAGTGGATATGGGGTCTCCCTAAGGCATCCGATTTCGAAAATCTTATGGTCTTTCAAAAAATTAGTCGATTCCGTGGAACTCGAGGTTTGACGAGAAAAGATCTCCTTAAGAAGAACATTCAGCGTTTCACTTCGGTATTTTCTGCTGCTGCAGGTGGACTTGGTGAAAAAACAGATGATTCCTTCAACATTATGCCCCTTACATATGCACTTCCTCATGAATACAATTCATTTGTGTCAGGCTATTCATCGATTCAGAAGTTTAGTGGCGAAAAATCGATGAATAATTGGATACTAAAACCGATAGGAATGTCCAGAGGACGGGGGATTTCTGTTGTATCTGACATTGAAGACGTGTCATATTCTCAGCCCATTGTGATTCAACGCTACATATCTGATCCGTTCTTGTTTCTGGGCTTCAAGTTTGATCTCCGCATATACGTGCTTGTTACATCTTTTGCACCCATAGAGGCATTCATTTACAAAGAAGGTTTCGCAAGGTTTGGGTCTCGGTCGTACTCATCGAGGCCGGAGTCTTTGCACGACAATCGTATTCACCTCACCAATACGAGTATCCAAAAAGAATTCATCGGTGACATTGATAGATCGCATCCGGCGTATTTGGCTGGTTCGAATGGCGGCGACAGCAAGGTGACCGTGAGTTGGCTCTGGAAGCGTCTTAATGAAATTGGGATTAATACTGACTTGCTTTGGCAAAAAATAATACAAGTATGTACGACGGCCTTGGCAGCATTAGGATCTGATATTCAAAATCAGCCAAACTCGTTCGAACTATTTGGATTTGATGTTATTTTTGATCAACGACTGAAGTGCTGGTTGATCGAAGTAAATTCGTCTCCTTCTTTAACATGCGATTCGTCGCTTGATACTCGAGTGAAAGGAGGGCTGATACGCGATACTATTGCTTTGGTGGACCCCCCAATCTTCGATCGAAAAGCGTTAGAAGACATCTGCAAACGACGACTGACTCATCGTAAAACAGCATGCAACAAATCAAGCATTGATGTTCTGGAACACGACCTTTCCCAAATTCTTGTCGGACAAATCCCTCGAAAATACGGAGAATTGCCAAGAAACATCGGGAATTTTCAACGGATTGCTCCTGGGTCGCCGTCTTTCGATCGGCTTAACGCACTGCTAAACTCGCAAAAGTCAAAGCAACCGCACAGTATGAACAAACGCCAACGTTAATTGTTACATTTCAGATCTACAATTGCCTTACGTTTGCTATTCACTTCGCCTTCTTCTTCTTCGGGTCACTTCCTTCATTGCATTCTTTCCATCGCGAGTCTAACCTGGTAATACTGCGCGTAAAAGCAAGCATTCGTTCATCATCGGGCACCAGTTTCTTTTCTAAAAAGCCAACGAATTCTTGCTCGGATAAAGGTTCCTCGTTCATTTTATTTATCCTCTTTCCTGTTAGTACCATATCAACGATTGAATTTATTACTCCGGCCGAGAACCCATCAGACATGAATGCCAGGGATTGGTAGTCTAAGCGGGGAACTGTTTCCCTATTACCCAAACGGTATAATTTCTTCTCAATAAAATACTTCCATATGATTGCTCTATCCGTGTGGTGTGCCTTGGGGAAGTACAAGAATTTTTCAAAGAATCCTTGCTTCTCCGGCTTACCACCTGTTCCTTTCCACTTAAACAGTTTTGCGTCTCCTCTTTCGGGCATGCTTGTGCATCCAATCACCAGTACTCTGTCATCTTTCGTAAGGAATTGGTTCTTGTATATTAAAAGATCCTTTTGAAATCTTGTCATCTCTGTTGTGACGCTCTGACTCGAACCACGTTTTTGTTTTCCCAAGAAGAACTCGTGACAATCATCAAGGTAGACAACAACTGGGGCATATGCCTTTTCCTTCGCGACTGTAAACACCATGTGGCAAAGCTTCGTCGCACCTTCCTTTCCACCAAACGCATTGCCAATCGTTGATGATGAAAAGTTTATGAAGAGGGCCCCAAGTTCAGATGCTAAAGTTTGAGCCATGAGGGTTTTTCCGCAACCTGAGGGCCCATACAGCATTATTGAACGGACGTTTTCTTTTTCTCCTATGTGGGATTTGATTGTTTCTGTCCCCAAGCTGAGGACGCAGTAGTCCATGAGGGATTTTTTCAATTGAAAAGCACTAGGATTATCAGGAATCCATCTCTCCTGACAATAGGATGTTTAGTTGAGATGGTCAATCGAAGAATTTAGGAATCATCATTTCAGATATATCAGTTTTGCTACAATGTTCGTACCACAATGTTCTCACCATACTGTTGACATCTGAAATAATCGGCTTCACACTTTGAAATGTTCCAACCCAGTCGATTATTTTGTGGCCTTTGGGGATGTGCACAATTCCATGTTGAATTAGAGTGTGCAACATATCCTCGACCCGCATTTCTTTCATACCGGGTAACTTTGCACCGGGCAATGGCTTATCTTTTTTTCCTCCTCCGAGCCTTTTAGACTTTCCTGTTTTACCGTTGCCTTTTCCTGACTTTTTTGACTTCGATTTCTTATCACTAGTGAATTGCATTTCTTTCAGTTTGAGTATACTCTGAAGGAGCTTTTCCTCCACTTCTTTAGTAAGTTCATTTCTTACCTCGTCTCTGATGATCAATTCTTTTGCCATTTCTGAATCATGGTACTGTGACTTGATTCGATCAGGACCAACATTTCTCCAGCGCCATTTTTGTTCATAAGTATCAACAATATCTTGGAGAGAACTCAAAATGGATTGTGGACCAGCAAGTTTTGGGGTCTCAATTTCTTGAATTTCAGTAGATTTGACTTTTGTAGTCTTTCCAGGGCGCAATGTGCTGCCGGCAGGAATGTTGATATTTGCCTCTTCCTTGGGATAAGAATCTATTAAGTAAAACTCTTGAAATGAATCCGGAAGAGATTGTCTGCTGATCACATGGTCAGTTATCCATTTGATTCTTTCTTCTCTCAACTCCATCCGCATTCGAAAGCCTTCCTCTTGTATGACCACATCCTTTAGATCGTGAAGATCTCGAGTATAACTCTGTCTGCAATAACTCTGCTCTTGTTTCCTTTTATCTTGGATGTCGGCGAGATCATTTTCAAGTTGAGACAACTTGGATATATTGTTCAAGTTACTCATACCTACGAAGTTTTCGGTCCATATTCGATGCTGAAGAGCATTTTTTTTGCAAATGTACGCTCGAAATGATGCCTGGACAATAGTTGCTGCGTCCTCTGGTGACATTTGATTTTGTAAACTATGCTCGGGCGAATTAGGAGCTCCACCACTTGCGCACGACGGTGTCTCAACAGCAGTTGGTGTCTCTTTCGTCTCGTTTTCCCATTTCAAATTTTCTCCTGGTGAAAAGTCGTTCCCGAATATTTCTCGAATTTTGGTTTCGACCAAGCTGTTCCTCAGACGAAGATCTTTTTCCGCAATGTCTGCAAAATATGATGGCGTTGCCATTTCTAACTGAGATGGAGAGATGCGCAACTCTTTCAGCACTTCACTTAGATCGACATACTCCCACGAAAATGGTATCTGTGACCCGTCTTTTGATAGCACGTCAGGGTTTAGTGGGGCCCATTTGACGAGGAGATGCCGCAAGTTGATGACTCGACAGATCACATATTCCATGGTCGATTTGATATCAAGGCGCTTTTGTGGTTGAATTGAATAATCATAGCAATATCCCAATATATTCAGAACTATGGAATAGCGGACATAAAGCTTGGCAAAATAATTCTGCGCATCTTTGATGGAAACTGGTTTCAATCGAATGCTTGTTTCTTCCTCTTCTTGGAGCAATGCAGTTAATGTGTTTATTGATTCGTCCCAGAGTAAGTCAATTGATTCGCTTGACATGATCGATGCAATGAATTCGTCAAGTCCTCTTTTGCCCAGAGAGAGAGAGATACGATTGGTAAAAAACTGAATTGTTTAGTTAGGCATGGTAGATTTAAGTTGGTTCCCTCTCGTTTTAAATTTATTGTGACATCGAAATTTCCATGAAAAACTAGTATTATTGTAACGGACATTTTAAAGTTTCATGCTACGTCGGCCCTTATTTCGATCTTGTGCTTACAAAATTTCATTGGTAAATTTAACGGATCGTTCTACTCATCACCGCATCTATACAAGTTATAACTGCGTGGGACCACTGGCCTAAGCTCAAAATATGAAAGGACATCTAATAACGACGCCCTCCTCGCCCTCCCTTTCCTCCACCGCGATTATTCATTGCAGCTTCATGCAATTCAGGAGGCACAACTTGATTGGTCCTATTCAATATTTCGATTAGATCACGAGCCATGCGCCCATTCTTCTCTGGAACAAAGAAGGAAACAGCAAAACCCTTTTTGCCTGCACGTCCGGTACGTCCAATCCGATGAATGTACGTTTCAGTGTCGTTGGCCATATCGAAGTTGACAACCATTTTGATATCATCCACATCGAGACCACGTGCAGCAACGTCTGAAGGAAAATATTAATCGAAATACAATTCGTTACGATTCGATTCAAGGACCTCATTTTTAGGGTGAGAACTACTTAATGAGAACGAGAACTCACCGGTGGCAACAAGTAGTGTAGCTTGGCAACTCTTGAACTGCTGCAGCACCCAATCACGCTCCTCTTGACTCTTATCACCATGCATGGCGCGAGCTTGAAACCCATCCATACGAAGTGAG
This sequence comes from Conticribra weissflogii, assembly GCA_036940025.1. Lineage (NCBI taxonomy): Eukaryota > Bacillariophyta > Thalassiosirophyceae > Thalassiosirales > Thalassiosiraceae > Conticribra > Conticribra weissflogii. Next base: position 10,251 of record JALLPE010000662.1, on the reverse strand, counting down.
CGAGTAAGCATATCACACCCTTTCTTGGTTTCGACGAAGACTAGTACACGATCCTTGGTGGAGAGATTTTCTTTGAGATAATTGAGAAGATTTCGGTATTTGTCAAGGTCGGAACATACATCGATCATTTGAGTAACATCTTTGTTTCCGGCCAAGTCGAGGGAGCCGACAGTAACTTGATAGTAGTCATGGAGATAGTCCCGTGCCAAGTTTTGGACTTCCTTGGGCCACGTTGCACTCCACATGAGAACTTGACGATCGGGGCGAATTTGGGAGCAGATTTTACGGAGTTGAGGTTCAAAACCCATGTCCAACATTCTGCGATTGCAGTATGATCGTAGAGAACAGAGTTCGGTTATAGGAAAGATGAGAGAGCCACGCAACATGAATCAAACAAGCTATAATTGAGTCAAACTCACCGATCAGCCTCATCCAACACTAAATACGTAACACGTTTCAGGTTTGTGTTCCCTTGTTCCAAATGATCGATCAAACGTCCAGGGGTCGCAATCACAATTTCGACGCCTTCACGCAATGCCCTAACTTGCCGAGCCTTCGGAACTCCACCATAAACAACTGTGTTTTTGATCTCGGAACTGGCGCCGAATTTGTCGCATTCTTCCTTGATTTGAACCGCAAGTTCTCGTGTTGGTGCAAGTACGAGAACAATCGGTCCTTCACCTGGTTTTAAGTATTGCTGTGATTGATTTGAATGAAGATTAGGGGACAGAAGCAGTTGTTAGAATGATGATAATACCACGGTAGTCGCTTGTACAAAATTTGAAAGTGACGCAAAGTCTAATAAAATTCAGAGTGTGGTCAAGTCTGTTGTGTGAGAAGCTCGTCTTCGAATAGTTGAATATTGGAATTTGACTTGACTGAACGCCAAAATATTGATTCATAATCATGAGTATAGCTCCGATAAGTATACGCCATGAAGGGCCTTGGATCGTGTTGGTCCGAGATGTCGTGGTAGTAATTCTCTTGAGACCATTAAGCACTCACTTCGTTGTTCCATGCACTGCACTAACATGAGCCGATCTTCGACAGTTAGAGGTAACAACATTGGAGCGAGAGAAAGCACAGAGTAGTAGAGATACGACAGCAATATGTAGCAACAGAATACTAAAATATTCTATCGCTAATATTATAGTGGCTGCACATCTACTACTAGGTGGGCCGGCGCCCCACCTCTTTCTCCGGTCCTAATGATCTGGCACTCAAGGTTCTCGTGTATCCGAAAAGTCCAAAGTTAATTAGTGTGCTGTGGTGATGCAGAGGTTCGTCACCATCAAGCCCACTGTTAACTGAAGTGCCTTTGCTTCGTGAATCGGGTAGTTGCTGTCCCTCATCTTCGCGAACAAGATATAATGGATACAAGCTGAAACTACCCACGAGGCAGTCGAGCAGTGTACAGTAGCGACCGTCAATACTGAATGACTGCAGAGATCACACGTTCGCCATTTTTCACAAAACTTGTGTCAAAATGATACTTCGTCTTGGCGACGACACGAACGATTGATGGCAAACCACTGGTGCCTTTTGTTGTCGTAGATTTTTTCTCGTGTGACGAGAAAGCCACGAAGGCAAGCGTTGAAAGTCTTCGTGAAACTGATCACAATTATTGAATGAGTTGGGCGGGTATCTTATATCGACATTTTCGCCATCGGTAAAAGGAAGACTTGCAACATTCACCACCAGCAGAGTCACAGAGATTCGTCCATTCGGGATCTGGTTTGAACCGCGGAATCTCGAAGTGATACAGACAATGCTATCAGGAGGCCAGGGCGAATCCAAGCCAAGATGATGCCGCTGTGTCCACATAGTTAATCAGGGTGGAATGTTCAACAGCACAAATTGATTGTCCCCATCAGTTGACAGGCATCATGGCCATAGTAATTATTGTGGCTCAGAATTGTTGAATACTTGGTAATGTGTGCTAAACGCATCCACTGCCCTTAGTACAGCACTCGTAGATAGAAAGCTTGGCGATGGCTTAATAACCGATGAATTCCAACTCAACGATCTTGTAGAGTTCTTCGGTCTCCCCGAGGTTGGAAATGGCAACCGGCATTCCCAATGACTCAAACAATCAGCACGAGCAAACAATATAAATGACCACAGGCAGTTGTCCCGTCATGTCGACAACACCCAGCAGCAAAGATAGACAACAAACAAAGAAAGCAAGATTAAAGAAGCTCTGCGCGGCAAATTTTGGCTTTCAACCAATCTCGGCAATAAGCACACTTGAAATCATTATTCATGTATCCAGTATCAACGCAAGGAGCTAAAGCAATCCTCCCCTCGAGACTCAAACATGTCTTCCGATTTCGAAACCTCACCTGAGCATTGATATGAATCATCGCCGGCAGAAGAAAAGCCAGTGTCTTCCCACTACCAGTCGCTGAAATCCCCACCATATTTTTTCCCTTGAGAGCCATGGGCCACCCCTGACTCTGAATCGGTGTGGGCTTGTCAAATCCGCACTTGAGCACTTCGCTGAGCACATACTCGGGCATACTCGCTTCTTCGAACGTCAAACACGGCTTGGGAATTCCTTGCCCCACGATGACAATTTGTTTGGAAGCACGCCAGGCCTGCGCGTCCTCTTCGCTGCGGCGGGTGACATCAGGGTGCTCGATGTAAAAGTCCTTCTCGAAGGGGATCAGCTGCTCGTTCGAGAAGTTGATCTGGTTGAGGGATCCACCCAAGTTGGAGTTGGAGAATCCGCCTACACCGCCGCCTCCCATGCCACCACCGCCGTAGCCGCCTCCTCCTCCGCCGCTGCCGCTGCCAAAACCTCCCCCACCGTAGGAGTTTCCTCCCCCGCCGCCGTACCCACCGCCTCCTCCTCCTCCTCCTCCTCCTCCGTAAGAGCTTCCACCGCCAAAGCTTCCTCCTCCGCCTCCACCGTAGGGGGCGCGGGAAGAGCTTCTTGAATCGTAGTAACCGGACATGGTGCTTTCCTTGCAGAGTAATATTATTTGTCCTGTTGTTGTGTGATTCAAACGGGAATGTAAAAAGATATCTGAAGAATTACAATACCACAAATCGTAAAAACATAGAGAGTGTGTATTATTATTTTTTTGGCCGCGTTGAATTTCACTGGTCGGCGGTGCGAGTTCCCAAGAAGTTCGCTTGGGAAACGAAAAATGACTGGGAACGATTTACACATACGAGTTCCTATTAGAAAAGATAATACACACGTGGAAGTCACTGAAAGAATAAAATTTGAGGAATTAAAATTAGACCCAAAAATCTCTCGTAAAAGATTCCAGATTCCATTCAAAGACAGATTTTCATCGCCAAAAAGTGATCCGTTGGATCTTATGACAATAGTACAATAATGGTACAAAATAACCTATTTAGTTGGTATGTTGTGTGTGAAGCTGACGACACAAGACCATAAAATATATATTTTCTATTATGAGTACTACTACAGCTCACAGGGCACGACATGCATGCATGACACGTCTTGCAAAAAAGCTGTTGGAATTTTTCTACTACTAGTCTTGTTTAGATGAGTTGTGTTGACAAAACCCAGAGTTCCGTAATGTCTCTTTGTCGACTATGTGGGATGATTGATTACGGTAGTACCTACTACCGCACGACATGCTATTGATGTCGATTCAAAGGATGATATTTCCAAAATCGGGAAGCCAAAGCTGTGTAACCTGAAACAAACTGTTTACATTCATTTGCATCCATCCTACATCCATCCTCCTGTTTGCGCTCGTTCTTCCTCTCGAAAAGTAATAAAAATAAACTAGTTCTCCAGGAACTGTTTTAAAGTAACTTCTATCCACGAACCACATACCACATAAATACCCATCGTTTTGAAAACTTGAACGTCATCAAACGGGGTTTTTCACAAGTGACCATAGGAGGAAAATCAATTTAACTTTCTACCTCATACGAGAAATCGGAACACGGCATCATGACTAAAGAGAAATTGAGTCTGACTCTCCATGCGGCAGGCTTGAAAAATGTCGCAGGGGCATTCAAGGTATCTATCCCGACATTTTCTCCTCTGCGAAAGATTCAAATTCGTTCCGATCTCATTTTTGAAGTCCATTCGTCCTATTTCGAATTTCGAATTTCGAACTGAAACACCATTTCTTTTTGATCACATCTTGTGTCGTATTTTCCGTTTGACTTGAATGCATTCTCTGGAACTCCATTCTTCAGGGGACATCGGATCCATTTGCAATTGTGACATTGCTCGCATCAGATCCCGGACAGAAACCTCGTGTTTTGGGAAAGACGGAAGGTGAGCATTGATTTCAAGAGCTGTGGTCTTTCACTGCGAGTCGTTTCGCAATGGGAAAAAAAGATAGAATTCGATGAAAGCCTTCGACACATTATGGTGTGAAGAATATCGAAATCTTTACCCTCACTTTCGACTCTCGTCTTTCTGTCACGTTTACACGCAGTGATCAAAAACACTCTTTCTCCGAAATGGACAACGTCATTTCTATTCGACTATGGTGCGTTCGGCTCATATCTCTTAAATTCCATTTATCCATTAAATGATATTCTGGCTTAGAAAATGCTTCTCCGTGGAAAAAATGTAGAACTTGGGAGCGAAACTCATATCAATGTATCTGTAGTCGACGAAGTCCGAAAATCCGGTGACAAACCAATGGGTTCGGCTGTTTTCGAAATTGGCGATATTCTTGGAAGTAGGTAAGCAAAAGACATCGAAATTGTAGCATTCCTGTTCAACGGGTCACTTTTTGATTATGGTGATTCATTCACACTGTGCCGTGTCCCACACGCCACCAAAAACCTCAGAGGATCAGTCAAAGCGAAAAAGCTGAAGAAGGGAGGGACTCTCTACGCACGCATCCAAAAAGCAGCTCCACAGTCTGCAGGACAACTTGCACTTCGTCTGCGGGGAATCAAACTCAAAAATGTGGAAGGTTTCTTTAAAAAATCGGATCCTTTTTTCGAACTGCGCCGAACATATGATGGACCGGGGGGTGGAGCTTGGATTCCAGTGTATCGGAGTAAGCATATCCAAAATAACTTGAATCCGACTTGGGAGCCGGCGACGGTGGATGTCAACCAGCTTTGTGACGGAGATTTGAATAGGAAGATACAAGTGGCGATTTTTGACTTTGAGGGTGATGGGAAGCACGATTCCATGGGTTTATTTGAGACTACTGGTATGTGCATGAAATGACTGATGTAACACTTTTCAATACGCTTGAATCCAGTGCCTGATCTTCCTGGTGTTCATGCGAAAATCTCTGCATTATTCAGTGAATGAGCTGGTCAAAGCTGCTGCCGACAAAAAGCCGTTTACTCCGAAAATGGGTACCAAATCATATGGAACTATTTCGGTGGATGAATGCAAAATAACCGGAGTGGAGATTCCTGCTGGTCCTATAATCGATACAACCCCATCGCCGGCGGCAGATCCGGCTGTGGTTCCTGTGCCTGTGCCGGTTATGGACTTAGGAGGAATGAATTTGAATGCAAGTGCGCCGATGATGCCACCGCAAACAAAGCCTACGTTTGTGGATTACATTTCGGGAAATTGCGAACTGAGCATGTGCGTTGCAATCGACTTCACGGGAAGTAATGGGGATCCTCGCAAGCCGGGTACTCTTCATCATTTTAGTCACGATGGAAGTATGAACTGCTATGAAAAGGCAATATCAGCCGTGGGCGGTATCCTGTCGAAGTATGATTCTAACCAAAGGTTCCCTGTTTGGGGATTCGGAGCTAAGTATGGAGGTATTGTACGACACTGTTTTCAGGTTGGACATGAGCAGGAGGTGCTGGGGGTCAGAGGGATTTTGGATGCTTACAAAGGAGTATTTAGAACGCCATTGGTCATGTCTGGACCAACTGTTTTTACGGAAGTCATTCAGGTGGCAGCATCACAGGCAAAGTCGAGACAAGCCGCAAACCCACTGTCGTATACAATTTTATTGCTTCTGACTGATGGTGCCGTGACGGATGTAGAAGCCACCAAGCAGGCGCTGGCTTCAGTTGCTGATGCTCCATTGTCTATTGTGATCGTCGGAATCGGCAACGCAGATTTCAGTGCAATGCATTTCCTTGATAATTTTGAGCAAAGATCTGGATTAAATCGGGATATTGTTCAATTTGTTGAGTTTAGAGCTCACGAATTCGACAAAACTTCATTGACTAGAGCAACATTAGAAGAGATTCCTGATCAACTGGTTCAATTTTTTTACACCCGCGGTATCATGCCTCAGCCCTCTCAAGGCATTAGCACATCCAAAATTGTTGTCGACGATTACAACGAAGAGGCCGACATCGATTTATCAATGCAATTTGGCGATGACGGCGAAATTGCCTTGAACGATCCATCTTCGGGCTACGTTGATAACAGCTACGAAGCCGGCCTCGGACGACTTCATGTCATGCCGCCACCGACGGCTCCACATCATTCGCCCGCACCAGCAATGGCAGCACCTGTTCAGCCGCAACCCCAGCCGTTCACATTTCAAGTGCAAGTTCCTGCGGGAGTGGTGCCAGGCATGCAAATTCAAGTTCAGCACCCACAAACTGGTCAGATGTTGATTGTTACAGTTCCTCAGGGTGTCAACCCTGGTGGTATATTTAACGTCGCTGCTTGATAAGATGATGTCATCCGATTTTCGTGGTCAAGTTTTAATCACTAGATTGATTTGTTGCTCGTTTAGTATTACACATTTATTAGGACCACGACTCATGTCAATATTTATTGAGCATCTTAAATGTGGGAGATCATGAACGCTTCATTCAGGCTTGTCCATCTCATCGTTGCGAGAAGAAAAAAATATAATTACTCTGACTTGGGCAGATTTAGTTCAATTTAACTCTCTTTTTGTCAATGTGAGCGTAGCCATAGGGCGAAAATGATCCGATGTGAGCTTGATAGGAAATCATTTCTCTGTCCACAGTGAACTGTCACGAAAACGGAACTAGGTAACAGCTAAAATTCAAAATTTTGATGAACATGCAACTCTTCAAGACCGACTCAAAGCAGAATGCATTGACTTATCGAATGATTCACCATCTTGGCGCTTTTGCTGGTAAGATTTGATCATGGACTTGAGCTTAAATATGGTCACAAAGTTAACGATGACCTAAACAATTCGAATGTCAACGTGTTAGAAGAGTATTACAATGCCGTCGATAATTAGGTACTATGCAAACTTACTTCAAATTCAAGTTCGTCGTCGTCGTTGCAAAAGGACTGCAACTTATCAAGATCGTCTCCCGAGAACGAAGGAAGTCCAAGGTACGAGCGCGCAAAATCCAACTCTTTGATTTCAACCTATCAGAAGCATTAGTTGAAGGAGAATACAACACATAAGAAATATTACAATGCAAAAGTTCAAGAACTGATTTTGCTCTCACTGATCGATCACCGTTGACGTCTACAAAGTCAAAGAACTTGACGATGAGTCGCCTGATGAGTGGCATGTGACGTGATATTTTGGAGAATGCAATGAATTCATCGAGGTCAATGTCGCCAGAACCATCTAAGTCCATCAACTCGAAACTCTTGCATGCAAAGTCCAGACCCACTTCATCAACCAAACCAACCTATTGAAGGAATATAATATGAAGTGAAATAATCACAAATTTCGCGACTTGTAACAAAATGAACAGGACTAGAATCACAAACTCACCGAAATGAGGAACTCCTTGAACTGGGTTTTGTTGATTGTAAACTTTCGGTTCGTATCCATGTGCGTGAACATGAGTGCATATGAATCTTTTTCGTAGATTCCAAATGCGGAATTCCTCATTGCAAAAGACATATGAAGAGTTGATGCACCGGTTGGATCTGTCTCAGTAGTAGCATCCTTTTTGCTGCCCTTGAAACAACGACTCAAGATCTCACAGTTGCCTTCTTTTCTCACGCCCGTTGTTTCCTCGTCGTACTCTTCAAGAATACTTGTCAATCTCTTAGTACCTTGGCGCGCGAGGGAGCCCCAGGACTTCCGCTGTTTTCTTGTGTATGAAGATGACTGAATGGCTGGTGTCGAGAGTTAAATAATGTTGAAAAAAATGCATACGCGACAAAATGAGTAAGGTAAACATACCGCCATAAAATAGCTGAAAGCCATCTGACAACCGGCGAACACGCTTCAAATGATCCTCAGGAGTCGTCATCGAAGACAAAGGAACTGATATTATATTGGATGTTGTTCCTTGAATTGCGATGTAAGATAACGCTGCAAAGCAAAATGGGAGCGTCATGAAGGGAAGCCCGAATGGTCCCAACGCTGTTGCAAACGCAAGCTGCAAAAACACAGTCACAATGCTTGCAATGATTCCAATCGAAAAACTTCCGAAAGATGGAACATAAAACATCAGCATCGCTGTAAATGTCAAACTCGGATTGAAGCCAAACATTCCATTTTCAATGGCCTCGATTGAGTTTCCCGCGAGAACAGCAACGCCAGCACCAACAGCACTTCCAATGAATGCAGCGAGCGCAGAGGTTCTGGAGCAGATAGAAATTGCAACTAGGACCAGCACTCCAGAAATGATGTTGTTCGCCAAAAAAACTTGCCCTACTCCTCTGATAGATCCAGCAAAAAATTCTGCGGCGGTTATTGTGCCGGTTTCAATAACACCCTCGTTGCCTCCGACATTTAAATCGCCCATGGCAAGCAAGAATGTAAGTGTGGCGAAGTTGAATGGGAATGTGAATGGTGGCGTCTGTGTAAAAGTTGGTGTAAAAAAAAATTTTCGTCATTCAATCGCTGTCATTAACGAAGCCATGATCAAGGAGGAAAGGACACATCCATCCACTTACCTTGTACGTTCCTAGCAATTTTCCAAGCATGACGAAGAGAACGCTGATGGGAGAATCGACAAAATAATATTTCGGTCATCCATTTTATATAGTTGAATGGAGATGGGAAGATACAAATTCGCTATTGAGCCTCTCACCTGCTGAAGTAAGCGAAGACTATTGCTCCAATCACAATTTGCCAGGAATACCCGGTGTGAACCTCGGGGCTGGCGCGAAATCACAATGGACGATTCGTTTAGGTAGATTAGAGGTAAATGGCAAGAAAGTGAAGTCACTAAGTAGCTATTTACACTCTCACCTATGAAATGTCGCCAAGGCGAGACCAACCAAGAACGAATTGTACCCAAACAATCCACACGATAGAAAGCTTTTATCAAATCCCATCAAAAGACCTGCGAGATTACCAACAACCAAAGCGATTACTCCGTGGACGGCAACACGTGATGACTGGACAAACTTTGCCACCAAAATTAACAACCCGCTCAAAGGATTATTTTGGAAGTACACCTGTAGGAACAAGTGTTTTGCATTATAGTATGTATGGTGAAATATTAAGATTTATGAAGTTACATGATGCCAACCTCACCTGCCCAATTCCTCGAAAGGAAGCTTCAGTGAAGAGAAGTGCTTCAACAACAAAATTCGGAAGTGACAATTTTCGAAGATAGTGAGGGAGCCATGGCATTGTCCCGATAAACCAAGTGTGAACCTTATGATTGGTTTCTCTCATATTTCCTACAGCAGTGGAGTCGTCGGTAGTGAAGTAGACGTCGAACACATCATGGGCCAAATCACGAAGATTTGACCATTCCTTCTGTTTTTCAGGGTCTTCAAAAATTTCGTTATCCAACTGTTTCACCGGGGTCTCGACTACATCCACTTCGTGTTTCTTTTCCGACTTATAATTCTTGGGGATGTCATCGTTACCGAAGAAAATGGAGTAGTTGGACTTAGAGTGTAGAGATACTCTCTCTTCTGTAATTTGCGGCCTTCTCAGATCTTCCGCCGAGAGGCAAGTGGGAAAATGCTCTTCACGATGATAGAATCGGCCGCTTTTCTTGAAGCCTGACTTGCAATAGCTTCGCCCCAAGGATCTTGCATTCTGAGTGGCAGCAGATTCATATGTGAGCTGAAAACAATCAAGTTCGTGAGGGTGTTGGAAGTCCGGGAAATCTGTGGACACGAAATGAAGAGATGTGCGTGACTTTTGCTTGGCGCTTACCCCCATGCGTTGATTTCCTCCATCATCGCGTTATAATAAATAATTACCAAGTCGCTACAAAACTATCCAGAATGTGTAGTTAACTATTTTGCGCAGTTACCCTAGTAATTGGCTAAAACAGCCTTTTTGCGAAACTGGTATGTAGGAGGATATGAAGCTACAGAGGTAAATCATAAATGACCAGATAGCATTATTTGTCACAATCTGGTGTTGCCGCAAATCGAGTGCATACCTTTCA